>LPNX010209009.1:53990-67343 GCA_001517045.1 Pseudotsuga menziesii | reverse complement strand
AATATGGGTGAGGAAAAAAACACAATATGGGGGAGATGTTGTAATGTTTTTACTTAACAAAATAATAAAAAATGTTGGCCTTGCATATGGTTTTAAAACCATGTATGGTGAAATGTTGTAATGTTAGTTCATAACAAAATAAAAAATATTATATGTGAGCCATAAATAATATTAAATATTAATAATAAAATATTATATGTGGACTTTGAATAAAAAGATGTGTCTTTTGGTTTGAATCAAATCAATGGATACCTCTCGACGCTTGATAGAGCCTAGGATTTGGATCTACGCTGGTGTTATGTGATGACACAACATCTTCCCCATGTTGTGTTGTAAAGCACCTCGCTAATCTTGGTGCAAACATCATTTTTTGTAATTACTTTTTATTTTCCATAATGTTACATTAGACTATGTTATAACATATCCTTCATATTGGCATGTAGTTAACCTCACTACTTGTAGTACTATAAGTAATTTATCTCTGAGATATATTCACTCATTAATATCGTCAATATCATCTATTTTATTTATAGATAAATAAAATCTAGATTTATGGGCGTGTAAAATTTCTTTTTAAAAATTGATGGTGAGATTATATGGAAATCACCTATCAATATTGTTGATTCTAGTATGTGTTCTCTCTAACAAGAATGATGATAAGAGTATGATCACTTGTAGGTTAGAATCACTGTAGAAATTTGCATGCTAAATCCTATCATTAAACTTGTCAAATACATGGATATTTGGTATTACATGAAACAACTCCCTACACCATCACAATTCATCTATGTATTTCATCTTCATGTCCAATCCAACATTCCGTATTAGTAGTGTATTAATGTGGGTAATTTTTCATTTTCCTATCCACCATATTTGATCTATTTTCCATGATGTTGAGATTGAAACACTACGTCTTGACATAGTAGTACAATTATTGAATAATGATGTTGTTGGTATGAGGGCCAACTAAAAAAATCTAGTTGGCTATATCATTTATTTTCCTTTTCAGTGTAGGGAATGGAAAATTTCTCCTATATGCAAAAATTCATGGGCTCCAAAACTTTATTGGGTGAAATTTTTCCTGTATGCATATTATTGAATAACAGGCTATTGATTGTTAAAATTTAAAAAGTAATAAAAGGTGTGCACACTGATTCACCCCCCCCCTCTTACTGTTCCTGGTGTTACAAGACTTCGATATTCTTGATCCTTTGTAGCAGCACTTTGAAATCTTTGATCCTTTGCAGCAACACTTCAATGTTCTTGATCATTTGCATGAGCACTTTGATATTCTCGGTCCTTTACAACGACACTTCAATCTTCCTGATCCTTTGTAGCAACACTTCGACCTTCTTGATCCTTTTCAACAACACATTGATCTTCTTAATCCATTGTAGCAACACTTTGATCTTCTCAATCCTTTACAATAGCACTACCTGCAATATACATGATATATTTGCTGAATGATCACTCCCTATCACTTTAGGACATACGTCCAAGGATGATGCAATCCTCATTAGCCTACTCCCCCTCTAACAAGGAGGGTCCATAGTATCGACCAACTGAATCGTTCGCAAATGAATGCAATACCACATCGTCTACAAATGAATGTAGATCTCATCCCCAAATGAATGCAGGACCTATTTTCCACAAGGAATCATCATAGACCATCCTCAACCTCTTAGAACTAGGACCAGTCCAAGCGAGTGTTATACTATGTGATTTATCATGTAACACAGTATTCTCTGTCATCTTTATACTACTCTGGTTATCACATAAAATCACTGCAGTATTGGAATCCATGTCAGATAGACCAGACATTTGTTGGGAAAATTATTTTTCTAATGAAAAAAACAACTAAAATTCCCAAAACATAAATTTTCAACCCGAGGAAGGTTTTTTTTTCAAAGCTATCATGCAATATCTATGCAAGCACAAATTTTACCTGACACTGTTGATCTATTGGTATGAAATTGAAACTCTTTGTAAACTAGATCACACCTTCTTAAAAATAAATCAAACCCCAAACCTATTCATAAAATCACAATCTAAATATAATCACTCTTCAAACAAAATCAACTCTTAGGAATCAATATCTAATTACATAAATATAAAAGAAGTTCTATGTTGGACAACGACCCATCAAAACGAATTAACAAGAAAAAAACTATGATAAATCTAATGAATGAAAGCATGAACTAAATAATAAACTAATCTACACAATAAAACACTTACAATCAACACTACCAGCATCTTCTTAGGGAAGAGAGCCCTTCATCCACTAATCAAATATAGATCTCCATAATGAAGGTCTACAACTCTAGAATTAAGAAATTGCTAGCATGTATTATCAGAATGAAATTATTACAACATAGTCTAGATCAAATTCTACAACATAAAATTTCTTTCTCTCCTATGCCCTCTCCATGATATTGATTACATATTTATACATAAAGATCCTTCAAAATGATGAGGAACCAAATTCCCAACTTGGAATCTGGTTTAACAAATTTGCTAATTTGAAGCATGGCTGTAATTGCAAATATGGGAATTACACATTTAGAGAACCAGTTATATATCTCAAGACATTGTTTTGTTTGACGATTTCATCAATAGACAAGTATGTGATACCGTTACGCACAAAACTCATGTTTCATATTTTTGAGATTCTTCTACATATACCTACAAATCGAAATGCAAATCAATGTGTTCTTATATGGAACATGTTTTTGGTTAAGGCCATTTGATCCTGATATCGAGGATTCTATGTTGAAATTGGTAATGAATTGAAATCACAAATCCACATAATCAATACTAGGAATGAAACCATGTTGTGAATATCCATGTGGACGTGTGCTAGAATGCCAACTTTGGAGGCTTGAACCATGAGTGCTATTGATTTTAATATGAAAAATCACTCTACAAACCATTGTTAGTAAAATTATGCATAATAGTATCAGTTCATCAAAAATAAAGGAAAATAATGATTTTTAACCACTAAAGCATCAATGGGATTAATATGGTATTTTACGGGCACTTACAAAAAATCGATGGAAAATGGAATGATAAATGAATAATAATAAGAAGATGAGGGATGCAATATATGTCAATAGGTGATGAAAGAATGGACAAACCATGACCAAACAACGTTAGCTTCCAAATCCATATCGCTTCACAAATAGCAGAGCAAGCTTCTATGTACTCTACTTCAGTCATGCTGAGAGAAACACTTGATTGCTTCTTACTAAACAATGGGATCATGGAATATCCCAGACAATAACATCCACCTCAGGTGATCTTTCTATATGCGACACTTCCTACCCAATCTGAATCTGTATATCCAAACAATATGTGTTCATGATCCCTATCATAGTATAGTCCAAAGTATATCGTAGCTTTTAGGTACGTCATCACAATATTTTCATATATCAGGTAATCTCTTCTAGGTTTAACTAGATACTAACTCAAGGTGTTCACATCAAAACATATATCTGTACTTGTATTCATCATATACATCAATGACCCAATAATCTATCTATACTAATTCATGTCCACTAACTTTGATGATTCATCAAATAACAACTTCAGGTTGGTATCCATGGGTGTGGTCATGGCTTCACAATCCAACATATCAAATATTTTCAATATTTCCACTGCATACTTTCCCTGGTTCAAAAAGATTCCTTCTGGGCTCTGCCACACTTCCAACTTGAGAAAATAGTGGATCAATCCAAGATATTTCATATTGAATTATTTGGCTATCTTCTTCTTGTAATCTACAATATGTTTCTCATTTCTTGTCAGAAATAGATCATTCACATACAACAATAGTATGTAATGTTCCTCATCTATAACCTTCATGTAAAGGTTAGAATAAACCTTAATTTTGGTAAATCCCAAGCTTGTCAAGAAGCTATCTACTCTTCCATACCAAGATCTAGGAGATTTATTTAGTCCATACAGATCCTTTTTCAACTTACATACATGAGTCACTTTGTCTTCGACTTCAAATCCTTGTGGTTATTTGATGTATACTTCTTCCTCAATAGCATCATTCATTAAGGTTGTATTTACATCCATGTGGTGTAGATCCAAATTCATCATGAAACCGAGTGACATGATGGTTTTGATGAAAGTATACCTTTCTATTGGAGCAAATGTATCTTCATAATGAATTCCCTCTTTCTGAGAGAATCCTCTGGCCACAAATCTTGCCTTGTATTTTTCAATACTTCCATTATTTGCATGTTTTATCTTGTAAATCCACTTCGAAGATACCACACTCTTGTTTTTTGGTTTGGGTACTTTAGACCAAACATCATTATTCATTATTGATTAGTATTCTTTCGTCATTTCTTCCACCCATTCCTTATTTTGTGCAGCTTCCGCGTAGTGGGTGGGTTCTTGGTCAACAATATCACACATCAAAGCTACATAACTAGATAATGGCTTTGATCTCTTTCTTTTTATTGTGGAGCCATTTGGAGCTCCATACTTCTCTGCTTCTTGTATGCTTTCTTTTACCAGAGCAAATTTTTTCTTTTGAGATATATCCATAGTAGGGGGTTCCTGAGGTTCTAGCATATCATGATCTTCTGATGCTACTATTTTAGGAGAGTGTTCAGCTTCTACCTTTCTGGGAGATACATCCTCTGCATGTAGTTCTTCAAGATGACACCTTATGGATTTCTTAAGAATTGTTTCTTTGTCAAATGTTACATCCCTACTAATCTGTATATGTTGGAAACCTGAAATGTATATCCAAAAGGATTTGGAGACTTCACAAGATCCAAAAAATATTCGCTTGTTTCAAGAAGGATCCAACTTGGTTCTCTTTCTCTTTCAAAATATGAACATATAGTGGAGAAAAAAATATCTTCAGATGGATCACTTCAGGTTTCTTTCCTGTATACATTTCTTCAGGAGTCTTGAATCCAAGAGCATTATGAGATAACCTATTTTTCCCATACATAGTTGTTCTTGTTGCTTCGTCCCACATATGCATGGGAAATTCTTGGTCATGAATCATTTTCTTCATTGCTTCTACAATGGTTCTATTCTTTCTTTCCTTAACACATACTTTGCAAGTGCCTTCATGATCAATCTCCAAATATGGTAAACATGTTACGACATTGCTCACATAGCGTAAGGCTTTGTAGTTGATGTGAGAAATACTTCTATGTCGTAGTTCACTTGAGGTAGTGGTCTCATGGACAAGGGTTTTTTTTGGATGTTCCTTGAGTTTGTACAGCCCTCCTTCTTCTTCACCAATGACCACAACATCTTCAATTTTATTTCCTTTGGGCCACATAAGTACTTGTCGATCTATAGAAGAAACTCTATATCCTTTCTTATATAGTGTTGATATGGAAAGAATGTTATGTTTGAAACCTGGTACATATAGTAATTCCTTCATCTTCATGGAGGTTCCATAGTCAATCTTGTAGCTTGATTCACCAATTCCTTTGATGGGATATTGATAGTAATCTCCTAATGTTACTTTCTGAGGAGAGTTATTTTCTTCAAGTCTTGAAAGAGTTTGCTTCTTCCCTGTCATGTGCTTTGAAGCACCACTATCAATAAGCCGTGTATTTTGTCCAGGTATTACAAACCCAGAGAGTGCAAAGAATAGTACATATTCTTCCACATATTGTTCTTTTGTTTTTCTCTTTCAAGTTATTTCTTCTTCTTCATCCTCATCTTCAGCTCGATGATCATGATGTTGAATATCAAGGATGAAGTCCTAGAACCAGAAGAGGATGAAGCAAAGGAGAAGCATTAGAAGGAACTAATAGAGGAAATGAGGATCATTGTTGATTCTATAAAAGATCACTTGACCCCTCAAGTGTCATCGAAATAGATACCAAAGAAAATGTATGATTCCCTCTCTAGAATGTATGAAGGGAGGAACATCAACAAAAATACGAATTTCAGAGATCAAATGAAGAGAACCTAGATGAGTAAAGGAGAATCAATTCAATATTAATTTACAAGGGTCTCCCGGTTGAAAGAACAAATAGATGCTATTGGAGACTCCCTTTATGAATATGAAATAGTATGAATGATGTCAATGGTCTCAGTAGGCCTTGGCAATCATTCATACAACTTATGTGTACTAGAAAAAAATGTATGAAGTTTGACATTGTATAGGAAGACTCCATAAAAAGAGGAGGCTAGACTAGCTAACAAATAAGCTTTACTTAGGGAATATGATCAAGCTCTAGATACCCATACCAAGAGAAGAAAATAATCAAACTTCAAGAAGGATAGTCACAAGGAGCATAAACCTTCAAAGAAGTTTTAGATGAAAAGAATGTACTCCAAATATCAATGTTACAACTGTCATAAGATAGGACACATTGATAGAGAGTGTCACTAAAAAAGAAAACCAACAAAATAATCATGTTCAACTAGATGAAGACGAGGATGAAGAAGAAGAAGAAAGAACTAGAAAGAGGAAAGCAAACGAAGAAGATATACAGGAATATGTACTATTCTCTGGATTATTTGGGTTTGTAACACCTAGAAAAGATACATGGTTTATTGATAGTGGTGCCTCAAAGGACATTATAGGGAAGAATAAAAATCTATCAAAAATTGAAGAAAATAAATCCCATCAAAAGGTATCTCTAGGGGATTACTATCAATATCTCATCAAAGGAATTGGTGAATCAAGATATAAGCTTGACTCTGTAACCTCCATGAAAATGAAGGAAGTACTATATGTACCAGGTTTGGAAAAGAATCTATTTTCCATCTCAGCACTAGATAATAAAGGATATAGAATTGCTTTTATAGATGGACAAGTACTCATATGGTCCAAAGGAAATATAATTAAAGATGTTGTGGCCATTGGTGAAGAAGAAGGAGGACTGTAAAACCTCAAGGGACATAGAGAGGTTTCCCTTGTCCATGAGACCACTAATTCATGTAAAGTATGGCATAGAAGACTTACTCACACCAACTACAAAGCATTAAACTATGCGATAAAAGTGGTAATAGGTTTACCATATCTAAAGATTGATCATGAAGGAACTTGGAAAGCATGTGCAAGAGGAAAGAAAAACAAGAACCCATTTCCAAAAAGTCATCTCTAGTACTATCAATATCTCATCAAAGGAATATGTGAATCAAGATATAAGTTTGACTCTGTAACCTCCATGAAAATGAAGGAAGTACTATATGTACCAGGTTTGGAAAAGAATCTATTTTCCATATCAGCACTAGATAATAAAGGATATAGAGTTTCTTTTATAGATGGAAAAGTACTCATATGGTCCAAAAGAAATATAATTGAAGATGTTGTGGTCATTGGTGAAGAATAAGGAGGACTGTAAAACCTCAAGGGACATAGAGAGGCTTCCCTTGTCCATGAGACCACTAACTCATGTAAAGTATGGCATAGAAGACTTACTCACACCAACTACAAAGCATTAACCTGTGCGATAAAAGTGGTAACAGGTTTGCCATATCTAAATATTGATCATGAAGGAACTTGGAAAGCATGTGCAAGAGGAAAGAACAACAAGAACCCATTTCCAAAAATTCAAACAAATAGCAAAGGTACGTTGGAATTGATTCAATCTGATGTATGTGGTCCTATTCCATCTACATCCTTAAGTGGATATGAATACTATGTAACCTTTATTGATAACTATTCAAGAAAGACATGGATATACTTCTTGAATACCAAGAGTGAAGTGTTTAGAAAACTCAAGAAATTCAAATCCTTGATAGGTAACCATTCAGAAAGAAGAATCGAGACACTGAGATCAGATAATGGTGGAGAATAAACTTCAAAATAATGTGGATCATTCTACAAATAAGATGGAATCAAGAGGGAACTAACAACTCCCTATAATCCCCAACAAAATGGTTTTTTCAAAAGAAATAATAGAACCATTATTGAAAAATTGAAAACTATGATTCATGAGCAAGATCTCCCCATGCACTTATGGGATGAGGTAGGAAGAACAATTTTGTATGTGTAGAATAGATTATCTCACAGTGCTCTTGGATTCAAGACTCCTGAATAAGTGTGTATAGGAAAGAATCCTGAAGTCAAGCATATCAAGATATTTGGTTGTCCTATATATCTGCATATTCCGAAAGAGAAGAGAACCAAGTTGGATCCTTAAGGAAAGAAGGGAATATTTGTTGGATACTATGAATTCTCCAAAGCCTTAATGATATACATTTAAGGATTCCATCATATAGATATTATTAGGGATGCGACATTTTATGAGGAAATTTCTCTTAAGAAATATATATGATGTCAGCTTGAAGAAGTACACGAAGAGGATGTAGCTCCGAGAAAAGAAGAAGTTGAATCCTCTCCTAAAATAGTAGCACCAGAATATCATGATATGCTAGAACCTCAAGAACCTCCTACTATGGATATCTCTAGAAAGAGAAAAACTTCTTGGCTAAGAGAAATCATACAAGAAACATAGAAGTATGGAGCTCCAGATGGCTCCACAAGAACAAGAAAGAGACCATAGACATACTCCAGTTATGTATCTCTTATGTGTGACCTTGTATATCAAGAACCCAATAGCTATGAGGAAGTTATACAGAAGAAAGAGTGGTTGGAGTAAATGACGAAAGAATACCAGTCAATAATGAACAATGATGTTTGGGATATAGTACCCAAATGAGAAGAGGAGAGTGTGGTATATTCAAAGTGGATCTACAATATAGAACATACAGATGATGGAAATATTGAAAAGTACAAGGAAATATTTGTGGCAAGAGGATTCCCTCAGAAAGAGGGGATTGATTATGAAGAGAATTTTTCTCTAGTAGAAAGCTATACTTCCATCAGAACCATCATGGATATTTCTTCCATGATTAAGTAATATCTACACAAAATGGATGTAAAGACATCCTTCCTGAATGGTATGATTGAGGAGGAGGTTTACATCGAACAACCACAATAATTTGAAGTCGAAGATAGAGTGAATCATGTTTTTAAGTTGAAAAAGGCTCGGTATGGACTAAATAAAGATCCTAGAGCTTGGTATGGAAGAATTGATAACTTCTTGACAAGTTTTGGTTTTACCAAGATTAAAGTCAACCCTAACATTTACATGAAGGTTAGGGATGATGAACATGTCATACTATTATTTTATGGGGATGATATATTTTTGACAGGAAATGAGAAACATATCATGGATTACAAGAAGAAGATAGTTGAATAATTCAAGATGAAATATCTTTAATTGATGCATTATTTCCTCAAACTGGAAGTGTGGTAGATAGTAGAAGGAATCTTTCTGAACTAGGGAAAGTATGCAGTGGAAATATTGAAAATATTTGATATGTTGGATTGTAAATCCATGGACACATCCATGGAAATCAACATGAATTTGTTATGTGATGAATCATCAAAGTTAGTAGACATGACTCAATACAAAACTTATTGGTTCATTGATGTATCTGAGGAATAGAAGGCTAGATATATGCATTGTTGTGGACACTTTAAGTCAGTTCCTAGTTAAACCTAGATTGGTTCACTTGATAGCTGCAAATCATGTGATGAGGCACCTAAAAGATACGATAGATTTCAGACTATACTATGTTAGAGATCATGGCTACAGATTGTATGGATACAAGGATTCATACTATGTAGAAAGTGTCGCAAAAATAAAGAGCACATAATGTGGCTGTTATTGTTTGGGATCCTCCATGATCTCATGGTTTAGTAAGAAATGATCCAGTGTTTCTCTCAGCATGGTTGAAGCTGAATACATAGAAGATTGTCCACTAGTTATGAAAATATATCTCTTTGAAAACTAATGTTAGGAATGTTTGACATAGATTTCGACACCCAGTGATTTTATGTGACAACAAGGGTTATATAAAGATGGAATAGAATCCATTTTTCCATGTTATATCAAGGCACATAGAAAAAAAATAGTTTGATATAAGGGATATGGTACAAAAGGGAGCTATAAAATTCTAGTATGTGACTACCAATGAGAAAGTTGCTGATGTGCTAACCAAGCCTATATCTTAGGAGTGGTCATAAATTTAGTAGGATGCTCTATGATGATTCCTTGCAGATGTCATAGGATAATAGTTGCATGGAGTGGTCATATATATAGTGATGTGGATGTACTAAGATCAGTCCTTACAGATGCCAGATCTATAGTGGAATATTTTACTCTTACAAGGAGAGTATACCGTAGAATAATACTCACTTAGGAGTGGTGCCCAACTTAGTGCTAAGGATTCTATATGATGAGTCCTCATGGATTGCCTAGAATAACAATCACTTGGTAGTGGTCCTATCTTTATTGCTAAGGATGCTCTCTTATGGGTCCTTATAGACGACAAGTACTGCATTCATATGCGAACAAGATCTACATTCAATTGTAGATGATTCAACTGGTTGATATTATGGACCCTCGTCATTAAGGGGTAGTACGCTAATGGGGGATTGCATCATCCTTGGACTCCTAAATTGATAGTGATTAATCATCTCGCTAAGATATCATGTGTTATGTAGGTAGTGTTGTGGAAAATGGATCAAGAAGATCAAATTATTGTTGCAAAGGATTAAGAAGATAAAAGTGATGTTGCAAAGGATTAAGAACATCGAAGTAATGCTACAAAGGATCAAGTTATTGTATACTACACCAACGTAGATCCAAATCCTAGGCTCCATCAAGCGTCGAGAGGGATCAAATCTTTTTGTAGGTATCCATTGATTTGATTCAAACCAAAAGACACATCTTTTTATTTAAAGTCCACATATAATATTTTATTATTAATATTTAATATTATTTATGGCCCACATATAATATTTTTTATTATTTTTTATTTTGTTATGAACTAACATTACAACATTTCCCCATACATGGTTTTAAAACCATCTGCAAGGCCCTCCTACAACCATGGGTTTTTTAGGAGGCCTTGCACATGGTCTTAAAACCATTTGCAAGGCCCTCCTAAACCATGTACAATAAAACTATGGGTTGTTTAGGAGGCCTTGCACATGGTTTTAAGACCATGTACAAGGCCTTCTAAACAACTCATCGTTTTATTATACATGGTTTAGGAGGAGGGCCTTGCACATGGTTTTAAAACCACAAACCATGTGCAAACCATGTGCACATGGTTTATCATTTTAAAACCATGTGCAAGGCCAACATTTTTTATTATTTTGTTAAGTAAAAACATTACAACATCTCCCCCATATTGTGTTTTTTTCCTCACCCATATTTTTTTACGGATAATTAAATTTTTACTTTTTATTGTTTTGTTAGGTAGGAAGATTACAACATCTCCCCCATATTAGGTTTTTTTTCTAGCCGACATTTATTTTGGCATATAATTAAAAAAATTATTTTTTATTAATAAAAATAACGTTACGTAATGTTACATAGCGTTACGTAATGTTACATAACGTTACGTAACGTTACAAGATCTCCCCCATACTGGGCTGTAGAGCGCCTCACAGCGCAGAAATATGAAGACTCAGTGATGAAGAATACAATGTACCAGTACTAAATACATTGAAGAGTAACTTTTCCAATTACTGATTTTGAAAACTTCCTATGATGTATAAGATGTATTACCTCGATACTGCTAAATATTCTCTCTCTCATTACTGCTATAGTTGATGATGATGTTGTCAATAGAATACCCTTCTCGTTAAGGGAGAGTGTTGAATATTATAACTTCAAAGGATATCCTAAATGTATTTTACCCATGTACCCCAAGGGAGATGTTATTATTCCTCAGTTGGGATGTTCCTATTATAATTGATCATCATAGAGTCATGAGATAAAGCCTCCATTGTAAGTTGGGTCATTAGTACCCTAATGAATATAATAAAATATTGTTTTTTATTTCCTACATGAAGTCGACCCAGGAAGTTTAGTGGGGATGACTTGTTTAGCGTAAAAGTCGGTTGACAAAAAGAGTATAAACAAAGTAGTTTTCCTTCTCATTAGAACATAGACACACTCACTTGTGTAATGCATAAGATAGAGAGAGAGACATACCATAAGGATGAGGGGTACCTGTTTTTGGAGTTTATCTTATACATCTTATACAGAGGAATTGTTTTTGGGTTTTCTTCCCCTTGAGGGTTTCCCAAGATAAATATGTGTCTCTCTTGTGATTAGGTTTCTTTAAGTGATTCTACATATTCTGTTGTTGTGAATTTGGATTAAACACTAATGATATCTAGTCTAGCATATGAAATATTAACGCATGATGTGTTTGTTTTTGTTTTTCTTCAATTGACACTGTCTGGCAAGGCGTCCTATCTTATGATAGTTGTAACATTGATATTTGGAGTAGTCTTTCTTCTGACTATTTTCCCTTTTAATTTGAAAATTCTTTGGAGTTCTACACTCCTTGTGACTATTCTTCTTGAATTCTGATTGTATTCTTATTATGGTATGGGTGGTTAAAGCTTGATAATATTCTTTAAGTAGAGCTTCTATGTTAACTACTCTAGATTCCTTTTGGATGAAATATTCCCATATAATGTCAAACATCATACTTTATTTTCTGGCACACATGGTCTATATGAATGAATCCCAAGGTCTAGTGAGATCATTTGAGAAAATTAATGATTAGTTGATCTTCATCAAGGGAGTCTCCAATGGAATCTAGTTGTTCCTTTAACGCAAAGACCCTTGTGAAGTAATCTTGAATGGATTCTCCTTTAATCATCTGGGTGCTTCTCAATTGAGCTATCAAATTCATATTATTGTTGATGTTCCTTCCCTCATACATTCTAGAAAGGGGATCATACATTTTCTTTGGTGACTCTTTATATGACACTTGAGGGATCAAGTGATCTTTGATAGAATGAACAATGATACTCATTTCCATGATTAGGTCCTTATGGTTCTTCTACTTAGATTCATATTCTTCTGGTTCAAGAGCTTCATCCTTGATGTATTTATCAAGATCATTCTCTCTAAGAATGATACCGATCCTATACTTCCATGTTCTAAAATTTTCTATTCCTTCCAGTTTTTCCTCAAGATTAGTTCTTAGGGACATATTATCCATGAGGTCACTTGTTATAGCTGATTTTATGGCCTTCTATGTCCCTCATGGTGGATCACATACTTATGGCCTTCCCTGTCCCTCTGCAGACTCTTTAGACCACATGGATTGATCTTATAGTTTGATGTTTCCAATTTCATCCCTAAAAATCCTTGTTGATTGTTGTACACAAATTTTAAACCCATAGTTGTGTGTACCCATGAATTTTGACCTCAAACCCATGTACATCAGGATGTGTGTATAAAGCCAAAAAAATTTGGATTTTTCCTTGTGTTATCACTCCAGGAAACTCCTATAGGTTGCAGCTTGAGGATTCCTAGC
>LPNX010209009.1:41398-53424 GCA_001517045.1 Pseudotsuga menziesii | reverse complement strand
TATATATATGGTTAATCAAAATAAGAAAAGTACTTATAATTCAAATCATCAATATGCCAATAGGATGATAGCTATCAGACGTCAGTTAACCTGAATAAACCTAAATAGCACATTCAAGCATAAGAACAGAATAGACAAGAAATGGAAGTTGAACATATGATAGCAAAAGAGCTTATATTAGGTCATGAGCAATATGAAAAGCTTGACAATAATAATTGTCTACAAGTCCCCAATGTCGAACCCTTTCAATAACATAAGTCTTAGGCTTTATAACCTTTACAAAAATATTCAAATCCTGAAAAATTGGATCTGATTTACTAAAAATAGAAAAAATAATTGTTTTTGCATTATTAGGTCAAAAAACCCTAATTTAACTACTAGTCTATCTACTTGTAGACCTCGTTCATTGTTTGAATTTTTTGATGACTATAGTGAGTACTAGAGGAAAGCTATAACTGGTCTTCTGGTAGATGAGTTACTGTTGGTTAAAATAGGTAGGGTTTTGTGACCCTCTCCTCTTTGATGTATTCCCAAAACTGGAACAAACCTCCTTTGATAGGGCACTTCAGCAACTTTCATCTTTTACACTTCATCCCTGAGATATTTATGTTTTCCAAAAACTAGCCTTTTGTGCCAAGATTTGATTCTATTCCTTTTTTGCTTTTGGTGGTTAAGGAATCAAAATTTTGGGTCCATTAGCTACCGAAAGTGCTGCTTTCGGTGGCTAATAAACTACTTCAGCATCTGCCTAAGCCATCGAAAGCCCTGTTTTTTGCAAAAAATGTCATTCACCTCCCAAATTCATCCTTTTCAGTTTTTCTATTGATATTCTAGTATTTCCTCATCTTGCATAAGATTTGAAACATCATGGGCTACCTATGGATCCTGAAAGCTTGCTACTGCCTCTGCTAGGGTTTCCAGTGCAAGCTGAGTTTGAGGGCTAGGGTTTGCATTTTTCTTATGTAATCTCATCAATTTGATCATTCTATAAATTCTAGTGTTGTCCTTCATCATCCTTATATTCCTTATTTTCAATAGTACATACACTCATATCCATAACAGAATTGTGCAACTACTTATTCCTCTTGGTCAAAATGTCGTTATTCCTCTTTATCTCCCTGTCCAAAAACTCTAGTTCATGTATCTCCTCTAACATTTTGTTTACTCTTTGAGACCTAGGTTTTCTTGAGGAGGTCTCTACTATTTTTTCATCCTTCTCTTTCCCAAGTGTTGGTGAAATAAACTCTTCATTTTTCTGTTGTAACTTGCCCTATTACGTCAACTTTTTCCCTAAAAATTTGGCAAAACTGCTAAAAACTAGGGCTCAGAGATGCATTTGATTCTCCAAATATGTGACACCTGTGTATAAAATGAAATATTTTTTTTTCATATTGGTTTTTTGTGAGAAACAACCTCTCTCAGTTTTTTAAATTTGTCTCCATTTTCTAGATATCTGTATTTCAAAAACACTTGTAAAATAGGGAAATTTTGAGATCCAAAAATTAGGGCTCAGATATGGATTTGATTCTCCCAATATGAAATACCTTTAGGAAAACGGAGAGAGGTTATTGTTATATGACCTGTTAGGAACACAAACCTTCAATTGTTTTGTAAAATGCTTCTCCAATTGCTCATAATCATCGTTTTAAAATGATCTCTTTTCATAGTAAAACGCCAATTTCGGTGGCTTTGAGCACCCTGAAATTTCGGCCTCAGCTGCTGAAAGTCTACTTTTGGTGGCTTACAGACCATCTCAAAACCATGCTTAGCCACATAAACCTGTGTTTTGAGTTTTTTGAGGGGGTCCTCCTCCCTGCACCTGCAAAACTAAAATTCAAACCGTAGGGAAGGATACTACAATGCTGGATCCGGAGAGGGCTAGGCTCAGTGAGAATGCATGCAGATAAATGTGGAGTGTACTAGAAGTATGGTGCTGATTCTGAGGGGATAAATACTTGGTAAGTGCTTGAGTGAGATGATGATATCCTCTGGTAATATCGATGAGACATATCGCTTAGTAATCATTTTAAATTTGAACTTGGCATTCAGTGGAGGTTTACTATAGTGGTGGGACAGATGGAGGGTAGGATAGGGTTTAGATTTACATCAGTATTTTGAGATCAATAATTAATTCTTAGACATCAAATCATGCTTTACTACAATTCCCTGACCTTTTAGGTGTTTAATCATGCTAAATTATGGCAGGCCTCATGAAGACAACTGTTTTCAGTTTTTGTCCTTTTCGGTGGTTAAGAGACTTTAGGGTTTAGTTCGATAGTTGCCAAAAGTTGGGATTTCAATGGCTAATGAAATGCCAACATGTTCTCCTAATACACCAAAACATTCTTTGTTCCCCAACGTATTTCATTCACTTTCAGTGGTCAACATCCTCCGGAAAACCCTCGTTAAGCTACTGAAACCAAAGCTTTTCAGTGCCTAATGAGCTGTTGGAAATATCGCCTAAGCCACACAAAGTCCTTTTACTAGAATTTTAACCAATAACATAATGAGCAAGCTTTCGGTGGATAATCATGATCCTTTGTTAAACTATTAGTTGTTGAAAGCTAGGCTTTTTAGTGGCTAATGAGTTATTGAAAATCTTACTTAAGCCACTGAAAGCTAAAAAATTTCAAATTTATCAAATAAGAGAACATTAGATATCCCAAATTTGTTACTCACCCCAATGTATTTCATAATATGACTTGAAATCTTCATCCTATCAAAAAATAAGTTGTATGAGTGAACTTATTGAAAATAAATTTATTTTGGGAGATATCATCTAGCTCCTACTTGGTGATGGGAACCTCCCCGTGAGGTCCCAAGAACCCCAGACCAAAATGCCTTTCTTGAAAAATAATAATTAAAGTTATCTCCTAGTGTTCCATTGGGCATGGAGTCATTTTCCTTTTATAACTGATCCGCTACAGCTTGCCTATAGCCCTCTTTGCTTATTAATGAAAACAACTGAAAATGACCTAGCTGCTCATATTAAGAGCTTATTTTCCTATTTATTTCTACTCCTAATTCTAATTAGTAGAGGATTCTTATCACATGACATCATGCTTCCAATGAAGCCATGTCAGAAGTTTCTCTGCTGAACTTATCCTGATCTTGACCCAAAAAATAAATGAAACCCTAACATGCAGCAATGTAGTTTCAAAGAATGACGGAACCAACTATCATCTGACAAAAATATTTTGATATCTACACTGCTTATAAGTTCTATATAGTAAGCAACAAGGTCATAAAAACCATAAAGGAATACCTCTCTATGTTGTTGTTCCAACTAAATGAAATGTTGTTGTTGACTGCTTTCAGTGATCTCCACGTTTATTGTAGATTGCTCAACCTTTAACTGGGAAGGATGAGTTATGCCCTACTGTTCTGGACTTTTCAGATCATCATCTTTCTCTTCATATCTGTTGCATTCTTCCTTTGTCTACAAATCAGAAAACTGAGTGCTACAATAGCTAGGGTTTTACCCCTAGCTTATGCGAATGAGCACCTACTAAGGAGAATGGATTCCTTAGTAGCAGTTCAATGAATGTAAAATAGAAAGTGCTAAACAAAAATAAAAACTAATCTAAACAAGTTCATGAAGCAAAACAACAAAAAGTAAAGAATGATATTTTATTGATCTGACCTTCGATGTGGAGGTTGGTGAAGCCCTTTGCACTGGTCCATAGTAGGTGGCTCCGAGCTCCAAGTTGTTCCTTCTCTTTCTCCGATGGTGGAAATGGGCCAAAAGGGGCTTTCAATGGTGAAAGTAGCTCAATGGTGAGCTAGGGTTTCAAGATCAATTTTGGCAGAGGCAGGATACTTGTGATTGTGTATATGAAATGAGGGGTCTCCATCACTTATTTATAGTGCGGAAGTGCCGGTTTAGGGTTAGGGTTTGCTGTTTAGGGTTTCAGCTATTTAGGGTTTTTTCCTCCTTTTCCTCATTATTTTATATTTTTTCTTCCTTTTTGGAGATTTTTGTTTTTTTGGAGGAATTTTGGATATTTTTTGGAGGAAAAGAGGGTTTTATGGCCTTTTGGAGGCATTTTAAGCCTTTTGGAGGCTTTTTAGATGGTTTTATGGGTTTTTTGATGGAAATATGGTAGGAAAATGGACAAATGAGCTATGTAATGGGGTAGATGAGGTAGTGAACCCTTTTTGGGTGTTAATAGATTGCCCCCTGATGTGCGAGGGCAGGAGCTCATCGTATGGCCGAAGGACATCATAAGTCATATTCGTTTTTCCTGGGGTGTGGAGAAGAGAAGGAACCAACTGAAGCTCGAAACAACGATCTCCAACCAACTACAAGGACTGAAAAGTACATAACCTCAATAATGGATGAGGTATCATCTGATAATCTGGATGAGGCAGGCATACCCATGCTCGTATCAAGATACATAAAAATAGCTTTGAGGCCTGAAAAGAGGGACCTGTAGGATACATAGAGATCCACTATGTATATCATAAGGGTCCAGAAGGGACACAAATCTGGAACATACTGCTGGGCTGACCATGTCGGAGCTGAACAACTGATGCACTGGAATGACACCAGTGCTACTGAATGTGGTTCCAAAGGAACTGAGGAGCTGCTAGATCAAAGTGACGACGGTCATACTTGCCATGGTACACTGATCTGGAACTGAAATGGGTACTCGAGGAAGCATGGAGCTGGATGGCTTCCGAATACAATCACCAATGCAGCCCGGACATCCACAGGAACATATGACTGGGCATTCCGAAGTGACTCACCAATGTGCTAGAGTTGGGGGAAATCCAGGGTCTTCGACAAATAATGGAATGGATATACATCCTGCACGATTCTCAACGATGCGATTAAGGTGCTGAAGTCGAGCATGTGAGAAACAACTATTTGGAGAGGCAATGATGACTCCTCCCAAACTGGTCCGTAGGAACTCACCACAGGTGGTGATGGGTCCAAGGCGCAGGGACCTCTGGGTCTATCCTCTGGAATAGAGAGGCTGCCGTTGACAGAGGGAGACCTGCAACTATCAAGTCAATGATGTTTCCTAGACAGGAGCGCGAGGTGCAAAACCGAAATGTGATAGTACTGATGGCAGGGTTCATAAACTGGGGTAAATAACTGGGCAAGTAGAGTGGGTGGACTCAAACTTCCTTTGTTCAGAGTATGATGGCGGGGACGATCGGGAAGCACATGAAACTGATTGGTGGTAAAGGGATCATAGCTGTATGGGATCTGGGAGGTTCACTGGGCTGAGGGAGACTCAAGCTGTGGTAAAATGGTAGGAGACTGCAGAATACTCTGAACAAAGGTGACCTTAGTGGTGGTGCTGCTGAGAGGATCGATCATAGTGCCAAGAGGCGCGGGGGGACTTCTTTTAGGGAACTAGAAGAAGTGTGGATATAAAATGGTACTGTCATGTGGATTTTACGAGCCCAGGACAGTTCATGCTCGTGGTTGCTTTCAATTTTAAGGAGTCTGAAAGCAAATAAGAAGACTCTAAAGTTATAGAATGGTACTGTTGTGTGGATTTTACGAGCCCAGGACAGTACATGCTCGTGGTTGCTTTCAATTTTAAGGAGTCTGAAAGCAAATAAGAAGACTCTAAATTAATGGCCAAGCAAGGAGGAAGTGTTCAATCAAGGAACATCTATGATGACCAGGACTGAGGGTGGTCGGGAACACTGGTGGGCCTCCTTGCGGGGTGAATGAATGGTGGCAAAATAACGGAACATTCGCAGTATGACAGAAGTGGATGGCTCATGTAAAAAGTATGGAACAATCTGATGGCGGCCAATGTGGCGCGTACATTGAGGCAGCAAGATGTCGGGACACAATGTTGAAATTGTACCAAGTGAGAGCGAGAAATGATCTCAAGCATCATCACGAGCTCAAAAAAATGAATCTGGTGATATAAAAAGTGTTAAAAACGGAGAGCAGTCGAAGTGGCACGTAAACCGAGGTGACTAGCGGTGTCTAAAAAATGGGCAAAAAATGATGTAGAGAAAAAAAATGCAACAAGGTGACCATCGTGACGGTCTCGTCGTGCTGATTCCAATGGTGGAAACGGTGTGGAGAACAGACTCTGTATGGGTTCAGAATGGCCAAAACAAGAACAAAGTCAACAGACTATAAATGGTAAGTGGGCCCAACATGACAAGTGTCATTTGTACTATTTGACTTTGACTTGTGATTAGAGTGGACCAGAGCTGAGGTGGCATTTCTGGACGATCCGACTGGCCGTTTTCAGATTCGGGAGATACAGGTATTCTGTCAAACTCATACCTGCATTGTAATTAGGTTCGGGGGGAGGGTAGTGGGTCCCAGGGTTTCTTTGTATGGTCCACGTGGGGTGGACCGCTGGTTAGGGGGTCAAAACCGTGGTCTCAGACCCCGAGTTTAGACCGAGACAGCCGCGGTTGGGGACCGCGGGTTTAGGCCGTACAGCCGCGGTTAGGGACCGCGGGTTCAAGTGTAACAGCCACAGTTCAAGACCGCAGCTGTAAACCTGATAGCCGCGGTCGGAGACCGCGGCTATAGGCCTGACAGTCGCGGTCGAAGACCGCGGTTGTATGCCTGACAGCCGCGGTTGGGGACTGAGCTGTTTCGGTTTGTTTTTTGGATGAGTGGGAAGGTCTTATTAGTTCGACGTGAGTCTGACGAGACTTCGTTGTGTGATTGATAGGATGCTGCAGGTGCTATGGAGGGAGCGGGAGATCCCGGATGAGATTATGGTCATCATCCGAGAGGACCGTCGGGTACGATCGATGCTGGGGTTGTTTGGGCTGCTGAAGTTCACGCAGATACCTATGATATGGTCAGCAGCATTGCTACTGAACCGACTGGTTAGTTTCTGGGAGCCAGAGATACAGGAATTTCAAGTGCAGGGTGAGAGGGTGGACCTCACCCTGACTGATGTATACTTCTTGACGAGGCTGCCCTGTCTGGGCAGGGTGGCAGATACTCAGCCGTGGGTGTCTGGGGACATCGATATGGATGATATGTTGGAGTGATTTTGTGGGGCAGAGGCTCGGGTGCATAGGAATGCACTCTTGGTGAGAGACTTACAGGAGCCGGCAGTGCGGGCCATGGCAGCATGTGTGGTGCGGGTTTTGGGATCCCAGTCACCAGAGAAGGTGTCTGGGGGCCAGATGCAGCTTGTGGAGCGGGTACTGGGTGGTGTGTATTATGCTTGGGGCCAGATTTTCCTGACCTGCGTGCAGTGGCAGCTGACCGTGGCGAAGGAATCTGGCAAGGGGTTCTGCTATGGTTCTTTTTAATGGGCATTTTTCATGGAGCGGGTACCCACACTGCGGCCACAGGTGTCGATCAGAGCAGGAGGTGTGCAAAAGCCGCGGATGGTGCAGTGGGGTGAGATGATGCGCCGCCGTGGTGGCGGCGATGTTGGGAGATACTTCACACAGGAGCTGTACCTGCAGTGGCTCCAGCTACCGTTGACCCTGGACGATTTTCCATATAGAGATATGGACTATACGGGAGATCCAGAGGCACCACGGCTGCCGGGACAGGCATGGGGGCCAGATGGTACGTGTATTTTAATTTCATTGTCAAGTTTTATGTATGATAGTCATTTGATATAGTGTTACTGACAAATGGTTGATCTGCAGATGTGGGCCCGAGGCCGCCGGCAGGGTATGTGGCGCGAAGAGGGATTGTGGCCATTCCAGCTCTGCCTGGGTGGGGGGAGGTGCGTCACCGAGATGCAGAGGGGACACTAGAGTCCGTACGGGTGCTGCTAGACCGGTTTCTGGTGGGGGTGACTGACGAGGGGTGGAAAGACATCGATCCGGCCGTGATTCAGGAGTGCTTGAGGGCACCTTGGGATTTTAGATCGATTGCGATCCGGGTGGCCATATTGGCAGACAGGGCATGGGCACAGGAGCCCAGATGAGATGAGGACTCGCCGGAGGAGGAGCGGGGGGAGGATTCAGAGGCAGCGGACACTGACAGTGATGCAGGGTATGACTCTCATTAGGGAGTGCAGGGGACTCCCCCCGAGTTTTGTAGCTACATCCTGTACCTTATGAGGCTTTAGGGATGTACATATGTTTTTGTATGGCTAAGTACAGGGGGTACTCAGGACATGTATAGCACATGTATTTTTTGTTGATATGTATATATATGCACATGGATGCACATTTTTTTTTGTGATATTCTTTCATTTGTACGCACGTGGATGCGCTTGATGATGTGTTTGTATGTTTGTATTGCACGTGGATGCAAATAGTCTAGGATGTTGGGCACGTGGATGCCCCTTTGTGTATTTTATGTAATGCGACATGGTGTATGTATGATTAGGCACGTGGATGCCCTATGGATATTTATGTGGTTTTATGGTTTATGTACATGGATGCAAATGTTGATGCAATGCAGTCTTTTTGGTTTTTTCTATATATCTTTGGAGGAGATACTATGGGATAATGATGCATGATGGAGGTGTTACATGGTGTGGTTGATATGCCAATATAGGATGTTATTGGCCATTTGATCTGCGACACTATTTTGAGCTCTTGGGACATGTGTGAATGTGATGGATTCAAACTATTGGCTAAGTTGTTTTGTACGCAGGAATTTTCTAAATAGGCAAGGATCGCGCACCTGGTAGCAGTTGTTGAGCTGGGAGACAAGTAGCTGGGAGTCCAAGAACACATGAAGGTGACATATGCCCATCTGGAGTGCAGCAGTTGGGAGACCAGTCATGGCATCATACTCTACCTAGTTATTGGTAGTGGTGCCTATACATATTCCGTCAAGGTGAATCAGTTCGTTGGAAGGGGAATATAAAACCCATGCTGCAGAAGCTAGGTTGGGAGACCAGCGGCTTGCCCCATCAGCGAAGCCAATGTAACGAGGTGGAATATGGTCCATCTGTGGGCATGCAAAGATGATGAATGTGAGATTATGGTAAAAACGGTTAAAAACAAAAAAGGAGAGCAAACTTTACAATGCGGACCAATGAGGTCACAGCTTCAGTTATGGGTAAAAACGTTTAAGGTACAACCCATTACGGGGGTTGCGTAAAGGGTGGCCTTCAGAGTCGGCTAAAACATATGCCCCCTTACCGAGGCAAGTCTGCACAATGTAAGGTCCTTGCCACATGGATTCAAACTTTCCTTTACCGGTTTTGTCGTTGGCTTGGTCATAGGCGAGGACGAGGTCTCCTTCATGGAAAGTTCGAGGGTGAACATGTTTGTCATAACTAGCTTTGGAGCGGTTTTTGGAAGCTTCGATGTTCTGGAGAGTGGCACGACGATCTTCATCGTCTTGTTTGAGGGATAGAAGATGTTGCTCAAGGGGGGAGGTATCGGGGAGAAGCTCAATGGCGATGTGTAAGGCAGGTATCTGACACTCGATGGGGAGGATAGACTCTACACCGTGAACTAAATGAAACGGGGTAAAACCAGTGGCGGTCTTGGTGGAGGTACGGTAAGCCCATAAGGCAGGGAATAGCATATGGTGCCAATTGGACTTATGCCAATCAACAGTGCGTTGGAGTATGGTTTTCAATATTTTGTTTACAGCTTCGACTTGACCGTTCCCTTGAGGGTAGTAGGTAGAGGAAAATTGGTGTGCAAACTTGAGAAGGGTGGATAGCTCGCACCAAACGGAGTCTTCAAAGTGTGATCCATGGTCTGAGACCAACTATTTAGGGACCCTGAATCGAGTGATAACATGGTTAAAGAAGAAACAGGCAGCGGTGTCAGTGGTACAGTTGAAGGTAGGCATGGCTTCCGCCCATTTGGTGAAGTAATCAACGGCGACAATGATGTACTTATGGCTGTTAGCAGATGGGGGTCTGCACTCCATGAAGTCGATGGCCCACTTGCAAAAGGGACCAACGGTGACGACTGGGTGTAATGGAGTAGGTGGTGTCCGGGCCTTGCGGGAAAAAAGTTAGCAGTTATGGCAATGCTTGACTGTAGTGATGCAGTCGGTGAAAAGTGTGGGCCAGAAGTATCCGGCGCAGACGACCTTTTGGGCAGTGGCCATCCTTGAGAAATGGCCACCGCAGGCACCGCTATGACAATCATTAAGGACCTGTTCAGCTTCCTCGTGTGTAAGGCAACGACGAAGAATTGTGTCAACTCCTCGCCAATAAAGGACATCTCCTAGGAGGAGGTAGCGAGAGGCCTGGTGACAGATACGACGACGTCCATTACGCGTGACGGTGGGTTGGAACTTCTGCATGTGCAGGTATAACAAGATATCACTGTACCACGGGTCATTGGACGAGATAGTGAACAAGTGATTATCGGGTAACTCCTCGGAGATAGGTGGGGCCTGGACGAAGGAAGGGAGATCGGTGATGAGCTGGGCAAGTGCAAGGGCTTTAGTGCTCTTAGGTGTTCGGAACATGAGGTCATATTCCTGGAGGATAATGACCCATTTAGCCACATGACCTTGCAGGAGATGCCGGTTTAAGAGATATACCATGGGGTTAGAGTCGGCGATGACTGTGGTATGACTAAGTAAAATGTAGTGTCGCAATTTTTGGACGGAAAATACCACTGCTAGGGCTAGTCTCTCCTCATATGGGTAACACAGGGGTGGGCCGGACAAGGTCTGGCTAACATAGTAAATGACATGCTCTTGGTGTGAGGTGTCTTCTTAAACCAAGACTCCAAACACAGCATGCTCAGATGTCGAGACGTAGAGGATGAAGTCCTGAGAGAAATCCGGAGGAGAGATCAAGGGGGCTTGTGTGAGAGCTTCCTTGAGGGCTTCAAATGCAGCTTCTGCTTGTTCGTCCCAGACAAAGGGTATGTGGGTATGGAGCAGGCGCAAGAAATCGTGAACGGTTGTGGCGTAATTAGGAATGAAGCGTCGAAGAAAATTGGATCGCCCTTGCAGACTTTGGAGTTCCCGGAGCGTTCGAGGAGAGGGAAGGTCTAAGACGGCTTGGACTTTCAGGGGATCAACAGTAATTCCTTTCTGGGAAATAATGAAACCTAAAAATCGGCCTGCTGAAACGCAAAAGACGCACTTGTGCGGGTTCAAGCGGATCTGATATTTGCCACAACACTGAAAAACTTGCCGAAGGTCAGTAAGGTGGTCTGATCATTTTTGGGAACGAGCTGTAAGGTAATCAAGGTAGACGAGCAGGATATGGACCAAATCATGAAAGCAATAGGTCATGGCCCGCTGGAATGTGGCACCAGCATTTTTTAGGCCAAAAGGAATGACGCGATAGGAAAAGGTGCCCCATGGGGTAGTAAAAGAGGTTGTGTACTGGTCTTCCTTTCGGATTTGGATCTGATTGTATCTGGAAAAACCGTCCATGAACGAGAGGACGTCATGCCCCGCACACGCATCAATGAGCTGGTCAATAAATGGCATAGGGAAATTGTCTTTGGGACAGGCACAGTTTAAGTCTCGGAAGTTAGTGCATACTCTAAGGGTGCCTTGTTTCTTGTTGACAAGAACAAGGTTTGAAGCCCAGGTGGTATAGGCAATAGGATAAATGAATCCTGCCATGTGTATTTTCTCAATCTTTGTTTTGACAGCTAGGAGTTTTGAGGGATGAATAGGACGTTGTTTCTGACGAACGGGGGGTACATCAGGCCATGTGTCAATGTGGTGCTCTATAATGGCAGGGTCAAGACTAGGCATTTCGGTATAGGACCAGGCAAAGATATCACGGAATTCTTTGAAGAGTGTTTTGTATTCCTCAATCTCCTGCTCAGTGCAAGATGCTCCTAAAGCGATGAGTTCGGGGGTACCTCCGGGGGCAGCGATATCAATTTGGATGACAGGTGAGATGTTGGCCATGTTACCCTCTTCGAAGGCGTCAGGAGCAGGAATAGGGTCCTTGAACCAGTCGACCTTGGGGGGAAGGAAGTCTTTGGATTCAATTGAAAATTGAGGAGCAGCGTTAGAGGAGGGTTCATCTGGGAGCAAGTAGGAACGGTGGTGCATGTCATCCCAGGGATAATCTGGGGTAGTGAGATCCTCGAGGATCTCCTCATCAGTACGGAATGTCTATGTTGTCAAATCAGTTGACGAGGGGGTAGTGATGGAATAGATC
>LPNX010209009.1:2500-40868 GCA_001517045.1 Pseudotsuga menziesii | reverse complement strand
CTAAGGGAGGGAAGAGGAAAGGAATGGTATGGATGGGTGTAGCACCAATGTGACTAGGTACCAAAGGGGGTTGAGGCAACAAGGGCGGTTGATTAGTAGGAATTCACGCGTTATGGGACAGGGTACATAGGTCGGACACTTCAGTAGTAGGTGACGGGGGTGGAATAGATGGGAAGGTCGAGGTCATTGGGGCGTCAGAGTAAACGTCGGTCCCCAGAGAAGAAACGAATGAGGTGGTGGCACCCAAAACGGGTTGTTCAATCATGGGGAGAACATTTTCGGGTGCCGCGGGGGCATTGGGATCATGGTAAGTGAGTTGGTCAACCTTGACCATGCGTCCCTCATGGGGGAACATCATGGTATGAAAAAAGGTAGAAGCAATTGCCCGCATGGCATACATGTAGCTGCGGCCAAGTAAACGGTTATAATCAAGCTGTGCATTGATAACCTTGATGTTTATGAGGACGATTTTTCCAGCCAGCTGGATGGGGATGTTAGTTAATAGGCCTTGTGGTTGAGCTGAACGGCCGTCGTAGGCTTGCAACACAGTAGAGGACTGCTGGAGAGGGGGGGATCCCATTTTATTCCAGATGGAGGTGGGCATGACACATGTAGAGGCGCCTTCATTGATAATGCATCGATGGACGACAAAATTCTGAATGGAAACAGAAACTTGGAATGCTAAAGTGGAAGGCAGGTAGGGTTCGGATTGGTCAGAATCAAATGCCATTAACTGCGAATCATTTGGATCGATAGCCCGAATGGATGAGAGTAAAGTCTTGCGCTACGAAGGGCAGTTTTTTAAGACTTCTAACGCAAACATGGTTGTCGGGGATTGGGCTAAGTCATCGACAATGTTGTAGTTGGATGTAGCCCGCGCATTGGGGTTATTGTTGATACAGCGAAGTGGGAAACGAGGTACTTTGGGAGCGCCATCTAATGGAGGTGGAGGTATGCGTAACGCTTGATCAGTGGGATGAGCGTTAGTGGGTTTATCAGTGGGAGGGACTTCAGGGGTGGAGCCATATTGGTTCCGCCGAGCCTGGAGGTTGGCCTCATCGGAGGACATCATCAACAAGTGGTGGGTAGCTGAATCAAACATGGGTTGATAAGGAGCAGCGTAAGTGATTTGTTGATGGGCGCATTAGCTCGAGGGGGAGCCAACGGTTCAGTGTCCACTACGCCTTGGTTTGGTAAGGGGTTTTGCAGCACCAAAGCTGGTTGCTGAGGTTGTGGGGGGTTGGGCGGTGCTTGAGGAGCCGCCTGCCCTTGGCAGTTTACATCAGCAGCCCAAAGTTGCCGAACTCGCTCCATATGTGGACAAAAATGTGTGTAGTGGCCATAGACCCCGCAAATAGAACAAGGATAGTTTGTTTGCAAATTGGAGTTTTTATCCTACTTGGGCAGGTGATCGGGGTTTTGGTTAGCAGGGGCCGCATTATTATTAGCGTGGAGGATAGGGTGTTGACCAGCTTGT
The DNA here is from genome assembly GCA_001517045.1 of Pseudotsuga menziesii. Classification (NCBI taxonomy): domain Eukaryota; kingdom Viridiplantae; phylum Streptophyta; class Pinopsida; order Pinales; family Pinaceae; genus Pseudotsuga; species Pseudotsuga menziesii. The sequence continues at coordinate 39,391 of LPNX010209009.1, read as the reverse complement.
TCGGTCGGTTGGTTGTTCCCACGATTTCGGCCTCTGCCGCGGTTTTGTTGGCCCTGGTTGCATTGGTTGTTCTAGTTTTGCTGCGGGTTTTGTTGAGCGTAAACTTGCCCTTGGAAAGCAGGTGGATTCTGAGGTTGCGCAGGAGCTGGAGCAGGCTGCGGTGGATGATATGTAGGTGGAGGCTATGCAGGTGTAGCAACCTGAGGGTATTGCTGATAGTGCTATGGAGCGGGTTGTGGGTTTGCTGCAGGGGTTGGCTGTGGCGGGTAATAAACGGGTTGGGCTTGTGATGGCAGAGGAGCTGGTGCAGCCTGCTGGTGATAGTAGGGCTGAGGTGCGACCAAGGGGGTGTAAGTAGGAGTCATATGACCGAAACACTGAGGTGGACATGAGGGTCCATGGGAATGGTGGTGATGTGTCATGGGAGCATAAGGGTTGGTTGCTCCAGACTGTGAGGTAGCCCGTGAAGGGTCAGGGCCAAGGGTAGGACGGGCTATGGAAAATGGTTGAGTTTGCAAAGAGACACAGCCAATGATGTTGTTGGCAGCATGGGATGCCCCCGACGCATCGTGCTGGGAGGGATTATTGTGAGGGGAATCAGGGATAATGTATAGAGATAACCTGACTGGGCATAAATGAGATCGAATTGCTAGGCCTTAAGGATGGCCTCTTCTTCAGACTGGGGTCGTTCGGATGCTACATCCTTAGCAATGATAGGAAGGAGGGATTTGAGGAACCAGTATAGGAAGATCTGGTCGTCTAACTTGATCTTGCATAAACTACGGCATCGACGCCATTCATGAATGTGGTCCGTGATGTGGGTAGCCGTGTTTTGTTTGCATGACAGTAGGATCTCAATCCCTGCGTTGTAGCGGATAGGTAACTGGAAGAACTGTAGGTAGGTCGAGGCAAGGGAAGTAAAGGTGGCATGGGTTCCATGGGGTTGTTCGATATACCACTTGGCAGCAGAGCCAGTGAAAGTGCGCTGTAATAAACGGAGGCGAATAGAGTCGTCTACTATGGAGTTGGAGGAACACCATAGATGGAAGGAAATGATATGGTTTTGTGGGTCCTCACCTGCCTTGCCCTCAAACTTATGGATGTCAGAGGGGAGCTTGGTGGGCATGTGAGGCCACGCGGGGTCGTGTCGGATGGGGTAATTGGTTAATATGGCTAGGTCAGGCAGGTTGAGGCTAGCCATGAATGGCAAACTAGACGAAGAATGTGACACAGTAGTGGGTTGGATTAAGTTGGGGCTGATGCCCCCAAGTGGAGGGTTAATGTGAGGGAGGTTGCCCCCAAGTGGGGGAACCAAGGTGGTATAGGACGGACCTGCACCACCATGGGTGGTATGAGTCACTAATGGAGTGAGAATAGGTATTCCTGCTATGGGAATAGGTGCCGTGAGGGGAATGGTAAATGGGGGCCCCATGGAGGGCATACCCATAGCAGGTGTGGTAACTGGTGTAGTGGTGGATGTGCCACCAATGGTCCCGACCAACATGGGAGTGGGAGTCACGCTAGCCATGGGGCTAGTAGGGGTAGTGTAAAGGGGGTTCTCAGACTCTGGCTCAGAATCAGAGGTAAAATAAGGGGCGTCAGTATCTGGTGACGGAGTCCTATGCCACTGACGAGTGGAGTGAAGTGACAAGGCTCGAGATCTATGATAAGTGGTATCAAGTGATGATGATCTGTGTCGAGGACGGGTGGTGTCAAGTGAACCATGCTTTGGGGGCTTGCCTCTGAGGCGCCGAGAATGTCTCGGGGACTCAATGGTGACAAATGGTGTAAAATCTCTGTGGGTTGAGGTAACTACAAAACAGCTCAAAAACCCTAATGCAACCGAGTGTGCAGAAGGAGAGCTCAAAAAATAGGGCACTTAGGCCAACAATCAACTCAAAACACCAACTGTAACAGCTGTGTTACAATAGGCGGAGTGTCAAAAAATGGTCAGAATACCAACAAGCAGTAGGTTTTCTAAAAATAAAAAACGGTGGACTCACTAGACCAAAAGGAGGTAAGGGAGCATGCAAACACCTAACTAGTAGTATTATGACTCAACTAGACATATCCTCTGCAAGGTGACGAAATCCAAGTCAGACAATATGAATAGGAAATCCAAGTGGCTAAGGTATCCCCTTATCGGGAGGGACACCGGATAGTCAAATCCTAGAAGAATGGCAAGTAAGATACCCCGTTCATGACACGTCCAGAAAGGTAAATCTACCGCTTGGTCCTTTAACCATAATACCCCTATACAGGGATATCCCAAGAACTGCGAAAGGTAGCCCTTCAGTTGCTGAATGGAGTTGAGTATTCCACTCAGGCCTCCGGAACCAATCTCACGACTTCAACCCTCCTAAGGGAGAGGCCCTCTGATAAACCAGTTGTGACCGTGTCAAAAAATACTAGGGGATTTTGGTTCCCTATTTGGACAACAACTATGTCTCAAGTGTAAGTAACTGAGGGGTGTTTTTGGAAACCTATCCCCCCGATCCTACCTAACTACAAAAATTCTTTTGTGTTCCCCAAGTGGGGTTAGAATGTTGGTTGAGTTAAGTAGTTTTTAAGTCTCACTTGAATTAGGTGACAGATTGTGTGCTCATGAGGTTATGAACCCAGAAGAGAAGTGCCGCACACCACGGGGGCAACTTCCTAAATAACAATAATACTGAAATGAAAAATTTTTTACCATGCAAAATTTTCTGAATAAACAATGCTGAAATTTTTTTTTTTTAAATTCTGTAAAGGGAGACAAAAATGTTGTTGCAGAAAAGGCTGTAGGACTGCAGGTAGAATAGATGGTTGTGCAGGTGCAGAAAAAATGGCAGCAAAGGGACTGGTGTCAAATACAGGAAAAACTGCAGAAATCAGACTGCGGGTCTGAGATAAAAAAGAGCGGTCGGACCATGGGTTTGAAGGAAACAGGCGCGGACGGGTCACGGGTTTGAAGGAAACAAACGCGGTCGGGTCGCGGGTTTGAATAAAATAGGCACGGACGGGTCGCGGGTTTTTGGCCAATAGATGCGGTCGGGCCGTGACTGCGGAAGGAAAAGACGTGGTCGGCTCACAGAGAAGGGGCTCAAAGGCGCGTTCGGGACGTGGGTAAAATGGCCAACAGGCGCATTCGGGTCGCAAGAAAGGTCCTGAAAGACGAGGTCGGGACGCGACTACGGAGGAAAAAATTGCGGTTTACGGCGGCCGAAAATGACAGCCGAAAAGACAAAACAGGAAATAAAATAAATAAAACCCAGCGGAGTCGCCAAAACTGTTGCTAGGGTTTTACCCCTAGCATGTGCGAATGAGCACCTACTAAGGAGAATGGATTCCTTAGTAGCAATTCAATGAATGTAAAATAGAAAGTGCTAAACAGAAATAAAAACTAATCTAAACAAGTTCATGAAGCAAAACAACAAAAAGTAAAGAATGATTTTTTATTGATCTGACCTCCGATGTGGAGGTTGGTGAATCCCTTTGCGCTGGTCCGAGTAGGTGGCTCCGAGCTCCAAGCTGTTCCTTCTCTTTCTCCGATGGTGGAAATGGGCTAAAAGGGGCTCTCAATGGTGAAAGTAGCTCAATGGTGAGCTAGGGTTTCAAGAGCAATTTTGGCAGAGGCAGGATACTTGTGATTGTGTATATGAAATGAGGGGTCTCCATCACTTATTTATAGTGGGGGAGTGCCGGTTTAGGGTTAGGGTTTGCTATTTAGGGTTTCAGCTGTTTAGGGTTTTTTCCTCCTTTTCCTCATTATTTTATATTTTTTCTTCCTTTTTGGAGATTTTTGCTTTTTTGGAGGAATTTTGGATATTTTTTGGAGGAAAAGAGGGTTTTATGGCCTTTTGGAGGCATTTTAAGCCTTTTGGAGGCTTTTTAGATGGTTTTATGGGTTTTTTGATGGAAATATGGTAGGAAAATGGACAAATGAGCTATGTAATGGGGTAGATGAGGTGGTGAACCCTTTTTGGGTGTTAACACCTTTAGTATTTGTTGCAGATCCAAATTTGTTACATGTTGTTCCTTCAATCTGCTCATTATCTTTCAGGTTTCCAAAGCGAACAAACTGATCTTCTTGACACCCTAAGTCTGCAGATGCATTTGGTACAAAGTCAAAATATTCTATGTTATGATTAACGTTTTGAAGATCATTAATATTTTGATCACAATGAGAGGTGTCCCCTATTGCAGCATACTCTTCATAGCTATCATTAACCACATCATGCATATGTCTCTGATCATCTCTTTGCTGAAAAGTAGATCTAAAATAAATTCCAGAAGTGGACAAATCCTCACAAAATTTAAAATCTTCTTCTTCACCATCAACAACCTTTCCATCAAAATTTAAAATGAAAGGTACATAAGGAGAAAAACAATTTTCTTGTTATTCTTCTTTATTACTTGATGACCTCTGTAAATTTATCTCCTCCCGTCTGCTGCTATTTCCCCTAGTCTGTAAAACTAAAAACTGTGGATAAATCTTACTAATTTCTATTGGCTTTTGACGAACAAAAAATTGATCCTCATGGTTCATAATTAAAGTGATTAACTCTTTAGATTTATGGAAATCAGAAATAATAGTATTGAGAGACCCTTCGGCTTCTTCATTACTCCTTTCTAATTTATGTTTATGGGAAAGTACCTCATCATGAAGATCATAAGAGAGATGAGGAAGCTCTTGAGGAAGATATTATTCTCTATTTACCTTTTCATCCTGAGAATGCAACTTATATTCTTCACAACAATTATAAAATGCAAACTCATCTAAATAGTACCTTTTATAGTGCTCAGTGAAAATCTTTCAATGATGAAAGGATGGAAGGAGGTAAAGAAAAATACCACTAACGTGCATCACCATATAATGAATACATGAACATCTTCATACGAACATCTTCATGTTGCTGATCTAATAGATCCATGCACTTGAGAAACTTGAGGAGGTGTTCTACAAGATTGTCTTCTTCCTCCTCCTTGAGGACAGGTAGAAAATCTCCCCATTTAGACATATCAGGTACTGGATGTGGGAAACCAGGAACTAAAGAGGAGTCAATAGGTGCAAACCTCCGAGCCAACAAAGTAGCAAATGCTTTTGACATATTAATATTATGGAGTCAACATTGAATTCGTCCTTCATGGAGTCGTGAGGGATGAGATCTTCACAAGCAACAGTGTTTGAAGATTCTTCAACCCTAAAATTTGTCTGATTGACTTATAAAATTATGAGAATCCAATTTTTCTGTAGAAGAAATAATAGAAGGAATATCTCTTGAAATACCTGATGCGGCTTCCTTTGCAGCTCTGGAGGTCTATCTTAGTAAAGCCCTAGCTCTTCTTAGAATCTCTTCTAGATCTAAAACAAGTGTTACTGGTGGCCCTTTAGGGCTTTCTCTATTACTTGGTCTTCTTAAAGCCACCTTATTCCAATGGAGTCGCCAAATATATGATTACAACTAGAATAGTGTCCAAACTTTGTCTACCATCAAAGAAGGATCTATGTCGTCTCCCAGGGAAGCTGAGCTTTAGTCTCCTTTCCCTCGCAATGGTGCCAATTTGTTATCACTCCAAGAAAATCCTCTAGGTTGCAGCTCGAGGATGCTTTGTAACTTAAATGTTTTTATGGTTTTCTAAGTGGATCAAGTCAGGTGACGTACAGGACCTCACACTCTCAATACATGCATGAAACTCAATCAAGGATAAGGATTCTAACTACCACTATTCAGAGGTTTGATAATATGGTGTAAACATGGAGAACTTATCATGCTGGAATATTCATACATAAAATAGATATGTATAAATGGCTAGTCATAACAAGGAAATTACTTATAATTCAAATCATCAATATGACAATAGGATGACAGCTATCAGACATCAGTTAACCTGAATAAACCTAAATAACACATTCAATCATAAGCATAGAATAGACAAGAAATGGAAGCTGAACATATGATAGAAAAAGAGCTTATATTAGGTCATTAGCAATATGAGAAGCTTGACAATAGTAATGGTCTAAAAGTCTTTGAAGTTGATCCCTTTCAATAACATAATTATTAGGCTTTATAGCCTTTACAAAAATATTTAGATCCTGAAAAATTGGATCTGATTTACTGAAAATAGACAAAATAATTGTTTTTTCATAATTAGGTTAAAAAACCCTAATTTAACTACTATTTTATCTAACTGTAGAACTCGTTCATTGTTTGAACCTTTTGATGACTACAGTGAGTACTAAAGGAAAGTTGTAGTTGGTCTTCTGATAGATGAGTTACTGTTGGTTAAAATAGGTAGGGTTTTGTGACCCTCTCCTCTTTGATGTATCCTGAAAACTAGAACAAACCTCCTTTGATGGTGCACTTCAGCAACTTTCAGCTTTTACACTTCGTCCCTTAGATATTTACAATTTCCCAAAACTAGCCTTTAGTGCCAAAATTTGATTCTGTGCATTTTCTGCTTTCAGTGGTTAAGGAATCAAAATTTCAGGTCTGTTAGCTGCTGAAAGCACTGCTTTTGGTGGCTAATGAACCGCTTTAGTGTTTGCCTAAGCCATCGAATGCCCTGTTTTTTCCAAAAATTATCATTCATTTCCCAACTTCATCCTTTTCAATTTTTCTATTGATATTATAGTATTTCTTTAGCTTGCATAATATTTGAAACATCATGGGCTACCTTTGGATCCTAAAAGCTTGTTGTTTCCTCTGCTAGGGTTTCCAGCGCAAGCTCAGTTTGAGGGCTAGGTTTTGCATTTTTCTTTGGTAATCTCATCAATCTGATCATTCTATAAAGTTTGGTGTTGTCCTTCATCAACCTCAGATTCCTTATTTTCAATAGGACATACAGTCATCTCCAGAACATAATTATGCAACTGCTTATTCCTCTTGGTCAAAATGTCATTATTCCTCTTTATCTCCCTGTCCAAAAACTCTAGTTCATTTATCTCCTTTAGAATTTTGTTTACTCTTTGAGACCTAGGTTTTCTTGAGGAGATATTTTCTCTTTGTTGATCGTTCTCTTTCCTAGGTGTTGGTGAAGTAAAATCTTCATTTTTATGCTATAACCTGTTGTGTTAGGTCAACCTTTGCCCTAATAATTTGGCAAAACTACTTAAAACTAGGGCTCAGAGATGCATTTGGTTCTCCAAATATGTGACACTTTCGTATAAAATGAAAGAGGTTTTTGTATAATGATTTGTTTTGAGAAAAAAACTCTCTCAGTTTTTTGACATTCGTTTCCATTTTTTAGACATCTATATTTCAAAAACACATGTAAAACAAGGAAATTCTGAGATCCAAAAATTAGGGCTCAGAGATCGATTTGACTCTCCCAATATGAAACTGCTGTAGGAAAAATGAGAGAGTTTTTTGTTCTCTAACATGTTAGGAAAAAAAACCTCCAAGAGTTTTGTAAAATGATTCTCTAATCGCTCAGAATCACTGTTTTAAAATCATTATTTTTCAAAGTAAAACACCAATTTCGGTGGCTTAGCGCGCCCTGAAACTTCCGTCTTAGCTGCCAAAAGTCTGCTTTCGATGGCTTAGAGACGGTTTTGAAACCATGATTAGCCACAAAAACCTATGTTTTGAGTTTTTTGAGGGCGTCCTCCTCCCTACACCTGCAAAACTGAAATTCAAACCCTACGAAAGGATACTATAGTGGTGGATCTAGAGAGGGCCAGGCTCAGTGAGAATGCATGCAGATAAATGTGGAGTGTACTGGAAGTATGGTGCTGATTCTAAGGGGATAGCCACTTGATAAGTGCTTAAGTGAGATGACGATAGCCTCTAGTGGTATGGATGAGACAGATCACTCAGTAATCATTTTAAATTTGAACTTGGCATTCAGTGGAGGTTTATTGCAGTCATCGGATAGATGGAGGGAATGATAGGGTTTATATTTCCATCAGTATTTTGAGATCAATAACAAATTCTTAGCCATAAAATCATGCTTTACTATAATTCCCTAACCTTTTAGGTGGTTAATCATGCTAAATTATGGTGGGCCTCATGCAGACAACGATTTTCACTTTCTGTCCTTTTCGGTGGTTAAGAGACTTTAGGGTTTAGTTCGATAGCTGGCATTTCAATGGCTAATGAAATTCCAACATGTTCACGAAAGTCATCAAACAGTCTTTCTTCCCCAATGTATTTCATTCTCTTTCGGTGGTCAACGTCCTCCAGACAACCCTCGTTAAGCTATCGAAACCAAAGATTTTCGGTGGCTAATGAGCTGTTGGAAAGCTCGCCTAAGGCACCGAAAGTCCTTTTACCATAATTTTAACCAATAATGTAATGAGCGAGATTTCGATGGATAATCATGGTCCTGCGTTAAACTGTTAGCTGCCAAAAGCTAGGCTTTTCGGTAGCTAATGAGTTATTAAAAATGTTGCCTAAGCCACCAAAAGATAAAAACTTTCAAATTTATCAAATAACAGAACATCAGATATCCCAACTTTGTTACTCACCCCAATGTCTTTCATAATATGACTTGAAATCTTCATCCTATCAAAAAATAACTTCTATGAGTGAACTTATTGAAAATAAATTTATTTTGGGAGATAACACCTTGGATGAGTTCGAAGGTCTTGACTCTTGGCCTTCCATATACCTTGAGATCGCTCAGATTCGACCATCCATTACCCCTTTGGAATGTTATATAAGGAACCCCTTGGATATATTTAAGGGGAGGAATTGAAGAGCAATGAAACTATAGTCCATTGTTCCCATAGTTTGCATATACTTGATTATGCATCCCTTTGTCCCTTTGGGGCACTTTGTGTTCTTCCCAAGCTTGACTTTACTTATGAGCTTGCTATCGAGAGATGTAGGATTGAGGTGGTGGAGGACAAAGTATAGGACTTGGTTTCTCGGGTTGGTAGACGTGCCGACAGAGGTTGTCACTTGTGTAATCTTTGATTTGATTAATAGTATCATTTTTTTCTGTCCAATAATGTGCATTTGAATGTAAATATTGAATCCATGGATATGTTTAATTTCTTATACATTGTTGATTATATATTCTAGAGTAGATCTAACACCATATTATATAGAATGTTTTTCTTGTTTGCTATTGTTGAGAGAAAATTGTTAGGGCAAGCAGGATTGAGAAAAGCTCAACGAGGATCTACTTCAACCGTCCAGAATAAGGTATGATCTGAGGTCCCTTAGTGTTAGATGTTTGGTTTCTCTTGCATATTGGGAAAGGATTGATTTCTTGTGTCTAGCTATCTATTATGGTACACCCCAAGCCATAGGAATTTTCTCTTAGTACCAGAATTTGCGACCATACTAGGGAGGTTCCTAGTTGTTTCTCTTTGGGTTTTTTTGTATTCAATGTACTTCAATTGCTCTTATTTATTTATTTCTGTGTTGGTTCTAGGGAAATTTTTTCTTAGCTTGTCTATTTGGCCTATTTTTCTTCCTTTTTCTTCCTGTATGCGGGTTTAGCTTTCACAGTCGCGTATAGATGTGGGTTTTCCTTGAACAGTCGCGTATGTATGCAAGTATACTAAGAACAGTCGCATGTGATTTTGATTTTAGCCTTAGTGGGAGGATTAAGTGTTGTGGTCTGAGTTTGTGTGATTGTTGAGTCTTCTTGGATGCTTCTAGAGTCTATATACAGCCTCCTTTTCTAATTAGAGGCCTATTTTAGTTTTATTTTTTAGAAATGTTCTTGTCATTCATTTTCAACTTTTTATTTTGGGATTAGTGCATTAGGTCTCTTTTACCTTGGTGCTTTGCTTGGCTATTATTTATGAGTGGTTGCAGAGTCTGAGGGTTATAGAGTCATCTTTTTTATTTCATATCTCATTTCATTCAAATATACAAATATATCTTTCTTTTTCCATAGTTATGCATTGCTTGCATTTTGCATTGGAATGGTACTTGTATGAGGTTTTCTTGGTGAATTATAGTCATATTTTCATATAGGAATGATTGCACTTACACTATACTACGTTTGATGACCTGGCCATGACTTTTCTTAATCACTTCCAGCTACCCATACGTTACGATGTCAGTATTGAACTCTTGCCTACCTTTCGACAAGACAAAGCTGCGCATATTTCAGATCATACTCAAGAGTGGCGTAGATGGAAACAATTAATTAAAACCTTTATACCACCATAGTTTATTCTAGAATGGTTCCTCAAGTCACTGTTACCTTATATTACGAAGCATGTTTCCACATCCGAAGTTCAAAATGAGGACCAATCTATTTTTAGGGCTCAAGATTTGGATTTGATCTATGCTTAGTCCGGACTCTTGTATGAGATTATCACGAATGCTCCAAGATCCAATTTGGACCCCAAGATTAAACCTGGACCACATGCCAATGGTATTGTTGGCTCCACAAGTATCAAACATACAGACTTAGTTATGAAACAAGTGAGCTAGTTATCTCTTAACTATTGGGACAAGCTATGGCTTTGTCTCATCCTACCCAATTGGCGGGTGTGCTTTCAGTATAATCGTAGAACCCGAAAAGAAAATAGAATCCTGGAAGGAATAAAAAGAAAGGAAAAAATAATAAGAAGGGTGGAAATAAAAATGAAAATGGTAATAATAATGAAAATAACATGAACAATGCTGGGGGGACAAGAAGCCTAAGCATAAGGTGAAGTTTCCTTGTAATTTGTGTAAGGATGATCACCTCACTGAATTTTTCCCTCGTATGGAAGATGCTTCAAAGTTCGTAGCATAGGGCCCAACTGTGTTTACTAATCTTTTACCTAAAAATCAAAATATGAACTCAAGGACTATGGATCCTGGCTGTGTACCTGGTGGACCTCCAAACCCATTGGAGGCCGCTAGTGGCCACGGGTGCATCAACATGGTGAAAGATACTAGTGTTGTGACACGTGTGAAAGATTATGGTTCGTCACAACCAAAACTTGAGAAAGAACCTGCTCCACCTGAGAGATATTTGCAAACTAAAAAGCCTACAGATAAGCATGAAGCTCCACCTTGCATTCCTAAGGAAGTATTTAAGCACTCAACGCACAATCCTAATGCTCAAGCCACCCAAAACTATTCAATTATCGAGGATTTGGGCTAGACCCCTTGTGCAATGTCTGCATTACAAGTGCTTCAGACTTGTCCTCCACAAAGGAAGGCCTTGTTGTCTTCTCTTGGGGTTGGTGATGATAGCTCTCCTTCCATTATCAAATTTGAAACTCATGGAATCCAGCCTCACTTTCCTTACTACGTGTCTCTTTTGATTCATGTAGAGTGTCTCAACAACACCATCATGCGTACTATTATTGATGAAGGATTTCTCACTTCTGTGATGTCCTTGGCTTGTTCGAAGGGCTTAGGTTCTCCTAGATTTTCTAAATTTGTGAACATGTTGACTACTTTTGATAGAAGATAATTTCGGCAACATGGTATACTTCCTTCCCAAGTGGTCCAATTGGGGGAAGACTGTCGTGATCAAGGTCAAGGTGGTTGATGCGCCCCTGACTACAATATTTTGATAGGTAAGAACTCGATGTACAATATGCAAGTTGTAGCCTATTCTCTATTTTGAGTAGTTTTTTTTCCATTGAATGGGAATATCATTATTATTGAGAAAAAATCTTTCCAAAATACGAGTATAAACTCATCATCAGGAGCTTCTATCCTAATTATTGATCATTCTCATCCGACAACTGAGAATGTGGGTGTGGGTATGTATCCTTCTCTCATGGGAACCTTTAGTTGTCATGCGCCCATTCTTATGATTGGGTCTAGTCTTTGTAGGGTTTCTCCCTCATCGAATTCGGTATCCTTTCCCACTTCTCATATGGAGGATCCCTGGATTCTTCCCTCACTGATTTCTTTGAGTATACTTGTCGAGACAGACATGCCATTTCCTACAACATTGGTGGCGTATCAAGAGAATCTTGGTCATGTTGTAGAGCCTCATCCTTCCTCTTCGTGGACGAAGGAGGAGGACCCGTATGTGCTGCCTTCTTAGGCAGTAGAGTCATCTCACTCTCAAGACTTCCTTGATGATGTTTTTCCATCTGATGAAGCTATTCTTGAGGCTATGTCTAGGATAGAATGACCTTGAGGAGATTTTTACCATACATCGTATTCCCTCCCTAATCTTGATTATTTAGAGTGTGATGAATTTAGGGTGATTATAAGAGATAAGGTTGGTATCCCCATGGTACCATTAAGCTCTCCTAGTAATATTGTTGAAGGGAACACGGCTAACCTATCACCAACGATTCCTATCAACATTTATTGTGATCTAGGTAAGATTGAGAACGTTTACATTGGGGCGGATTGTTCCCCCGATGAAATTAAAGAGTATACCAATATTTTTAATGAATTTAGTGATTTTTTTTCTTGGTCATATGAAGAGATGCCAGAAATAGACCCTTGCATTGTCGAACATGAAATAAAGTCCTATCCGGATGGAAAAAACGGTTCGACAATGTTTGCATTTCATGCATCCTAGGAAAGCACCCGCTATTAAAGTAGAGATAAAGAAACTGCTCAAAGATGGTTTTATTTATCCCATTCCCTTGCTGGAGTGGGTTTCAAGTCACGTTCCAATGGTTAAGAAGCAGAGAGCGATCCAAATATGCACTGATTTCTGTGATTTAAATCCATCCTATCCTAAAGATAATTTCCCTACACCATTTAGTGATCAAATTTTGGATGAGTGTGTAGGAAGTGAGTTTTTTTATTTTATGGATGGATTTTTTGGATACAATTAGATACAGATTAAACCCTAGGAACAACATAAGAATGCATTTATTTTTTCTTGGGGAACTTTTGCATATCAAAAGATGCCCTTTGGCCTTAAAAACATCAGAGCTACGTTTCAATAGGCCATGACCTTCTCCTTTCATGATCTCAAAAATATTATTGAAGTGTATTTTGATGATCTAGCTGCTCACTCTCATTTGTGAGTGTGTCATCCTTATCATTTGTGATTAGTTTATGAAAGATCCCGTCATTATCAAATTCGATTAAATCCTCATAGGTGCATCTTTTGTGTGAAGGTTGGTCGTTTACTAGGATTAATCATGTCTAGGGAAAGTATTAGATTTGATCCTTTGAAGTTTGAGGCAATACTTCAATTGTCTCCCCCACACAACATTCAACATCTTCAATGTTTACAAGGTATGGTGAACTTCTTGTGAAGGTTCGTGGTCAAATTTTCCAATTTTACTAAAGGATTGATGCATTTGTTGAAGAAAGACACACCTTTTTACTGGGATGAGTGAGCTTGAGAGTCTTTTGATGCTCTTAAGAATTCCTTAGCATCAGCCCCCATGCTTAGTCCACCATACTATAGCCGTGACTTTTTTTATTTATGTGGTCGCGTCTCAAGAGACGATTGGTATGCATTAGAGGAAATTTCAATTTAAAATGGGCCTTCCAAAAATAATAGAAATTCCATGTCATCATGTATTATCTAATCAAAATGGTTTAAAATTCAAAAAGGGAGCACCTCTTAAACATTTTTTTAATATAAATTTGGGGATACGTATCATAAAAAAAATACTTTTTTTGTTTGTATTTTCAACATATCTCGTTGTGTTTTTACTCAAATTTCAATTAGGAGAGCTCGTTGGATGCAGAATTAAATTTCAAATCCAACAAGTACCCACTCGGTATACTTTTGATGGGCCCCCACTACCCCAAAAAGAAATTTCATCATCATCATGTTTTTTCAAGCATTTATTGTTTTTGGGTTAGCAGGGCCCGTCAAAAGTATTATGAGTGGGTACTCTTTAGATGCAGAATTTAATTCCACATCCAACGATATCTCTTGATCAAAATTTGAGTAAAAAAATAGTGAGATATGTCGAAAATACAAACAAAAAAGTAGTTTTTTCTTTTCTTCCTCCGAAATTAATAAATATTATTTTATTATTTTAACTATTATTTTATTAATTTTCCTTAGAAGGCCCCTTTTGAGTTGAAATTTCCTCTAATGGTATTGGTTTAAGACGACGAGGATATCCATGAGCATGTCATATATTATTTGAGCTAAAACCTTATTGATGTGGAACTTCGTTATTCCCATGTTGAGAAGCTGGCCTTAGCCACTATGCATGCGGTTCAACTTTTGAGGAATTACATCCTCCTTCGCGAAAATTTTTTAATAGCTCAGATCCGTCTGTTTCAATTCGTCCTCACTAGAAGGATGATTGGAGGAAAGTATAATAAGTGGATTTTGATATGGAAGGAGTTTGATCTCGAGTTTGTTTCAGAAAAATTGAAGAAATCATTAATCTTTGCTGAGCTCATATCGAATTTTCCAAATTTGGATGAAGAAGAGGTAGATGAGGATTCTCTTATTGATGAGCATATCTTTCACATCTCAACCATGGACCCTTGGTATGGGGATATTATTGTTTATTTTCAAACATTGAAGGTTCCTACTCACCTCTCATGAGATGAGCGACGATGACTACGTCATGTAGCGAATAACTACCTCATAGTGGAGGATATTGGTGGAGGCTAATTTGTACCTCCATGGGGTTGATTCCATTTTATGTCAATGTTTAACTCATGATGAGGCTGAGGTCATGCTTAATGATTTCCACGGAGGGGCGTGTGGTGGTCACTTATATGGGCTTTCTACAACCCAAAAAATATTAAGAGCGAGATATTTTTGTCCATCCATATTTAAAGATTGCCTTAATGCGATCAAGAAGTGCCACCCTTTCCAGGTGTTTGCATGTAAAATGTGCTCGTGTCCTACCCCTTTGCATCCTATTATTACTGTCGGTCCCTTTACCAAGTGGGGGGTTGATTTTATGGATTGCAACATAGCTTCGGCTTGGGGGAACCATCATATTATTGTGGTAGTGGATTATTTCACGAAATGGGTAGAGGATATGCCTACTATCAAATCCAATGTGAAAGAGCCATGCATTTCATTTTTAACCATATTATCACCCGGTTTGGCATTCTGAGGGAGCTTGTCACTGACTATGGCAAGAAATTTCAAAACAAAATGATGGAAGAGTTGTCTTCAACATTAGGATATAAGCAAGAGTACTCCTCTTCTTATTACCCTAAAGCGAATGGACATGTTTAAGCAATGAATAAGTCACTTAAGTCCATTAATGAATGAACAATCACACAGAGCAAGAATAATTGGCATATCAAGTTGTATCCTACTTTGTGGGACTACAGATACACGGTCAAGAGTGCCATTGATTTTTCTCCCTATCATCTTGTGCATGGGGTGGAGTCAGTATTACCGATTGAATGCAAAATCCCTTATTTGAAGCTAGTTGTGGAGCTTTTACCAGAGACTTCCACATTGGAAGAGCATTTGGTCCACTTGGAGCAGCTTGATGAGCAACGTCAAGATGCTTTAGTGGCTCTTGAGGCTAACAAGCATCACGTTAAGGTCCAATACAATAACTCTATTCATCCTAGGAGGTTTAATGAAGGTGACTTGGTCCTTTTGTGGGATCAACCTAAGGAACCCTTAGGGGAAGGAAAGTTCAATCCTATGTGGCATGGTACTTACGTGGTTAAGCGTGTCTTAGAGAAAGGTTCTTATGAGTTGGTGGATTATGGACTAGGGACAGCCTTGGCAGAGCCTTGAAATTGGATCTATCTTAAAAATTACTATGCATGATCTTCACCAAGGGATGACTTTTTGTATATTATTGTACATTATTTTCATTGCATAGTTAGGTATTCCTATGGTGATTAGGTTTTTTTATTAGCTTTAGTTTGTTATGTCAGATGTCGATGGAATATTCTGTTTACATAGGATTTGCTGATGGTGCTAGCTGCCACACTCAAAACTCAGCTTCGGCTGCTTGGGTGATTTATTCTCCTACATGTCAAGTGTTTTCTTCATGAGGTGTATGTTTATAGCCTTCATCAAATAATGTTGTTGAATATAGTGTCGTCATTGAATTATTGCGTGATGCCATTTCACATGTTGTTCATTCTTTTGAGGTAGATCTTGATTCATAGTTAGTGGTCTCACAAATTAATGGCTTGTATCGTATTAGGGATCTGAAATTATTACAAAGATTCTTACATGTTAGATTGCTAGAACGACAATTTGAGAACGTAACATACATTCATGTTGTAAGAAATTTTAATCAAGTTGTTGATTCATATGATAACTATGTACTCTATTGGAATTTGTATCACAAGAGATAAAATAATTCACAAGCACATTTTGCACATCTAAATAGAATAATAATCGAGCATCATAAATATTTTTCATTAAGTTCAAAAAAGGTGACATCATAATATGTAAGTGTCACATATAAAATTGGGAAGTTTCCGAGCCACCAAAATATACTACATGGTCATACAAAAAATATACACACAGGTCTTTGACCCTGAGGTGGAGGAGGATGCTAATCATGGTATAACACCATGGCTCTAGCTATTCGACGTAACAATCAAACCCATGCCCATGGTACTACAACAATCTGGCACGGCATGCCCTCAGGAAAGTCCTCGACTTGTGCCATAAGAAATATCTATGTCAATCGAATGAAGTTTGTGTGGATGCTCTAGAGAGTCCTCTTTGCATTCACACCCATGATCCCATCACCTCTTCCCCTCCATCGATGATGAGGAAAGTCATCTAGCAATCGTAGTCCCACATCTACATATACATTAGAGGAAATTTCAACTTAAAATGGACCTTTTAACCATAATTCAAATTCCATGTCAGCATGTGTTAGCCAATGAGATTGCTTTAAATTTGAAATACCGTATAGGTCTTAAACAAATTTTTAATATAAATTTGGGTATAGGTATCATAAAAAAACTACTTTTTGTTCGTATTTTCGACATATCTCCCCGTGTTTTTACTCAAATTTCGATCGGGAGAGTTCTGTGGATGCGAAATTAAATTCCACATCCAACAAGTACCCACTCGGCATACTTTTGATGGACCCCACAACCCCAAAAACAACAAATACTTGAAAACCGTGATAATGATGTAATATTATGTAATAGTAGTTTTTTTCTTTTCTTCCTCCAAAATTAATAAATATTATTTTATTATTTTAACTATTATTTTATTATTTTTCTTAGGAGGCCCATTTCAAGTTGAAATTTCCTCTAATGCATGACAGAGTATCACTATGTTTCGTCACACTAAAAACATGTCTTTTGATTTCATATATCAAACAACACAAAAATATTAAATAATTCAAAAATTAAAAGTGGATTTCGGACTCGTTACCTATGTCTTGATAAGCCACTCCTAGTGGTAGGGGCATGTATGGGTCTCCATGGAAGTCGATCTATGCATAGGGATAGTCCTCTATGGCGATGATCTGTCTCTGCCACCATGGAAAGAACTCTGCTGGGTATGGGTTAGCCACCCTTCCACCTCCCAGTCTGTGCATGACATTGGTCCAATGTCACTGAATTGGATCTCAAACTCCATGTGGAGCAATGTCTACTCTAGGGCTTAGCCCTAAAACTCACTCAAAAAAGAATGTGCTCAATATGCTTCCAAACTTGAAGTTTTGCACCCTACCCTTCTTGCAATCACTGAGATTCTATTTCATGTTTCTCAGTAGCATAGTACTCTAGTCATATATCGTAGGTCTCATACACTCTACTACATAGAACACTTGTGGCCTTGAGACCTGGTGGAGTGATTCCAAACCTGCAATCATACCTATTGCCAATAGTATGGATTTCAGCCCCAAGTTCTGAACTATGTTTGTTGGGATTTGAATTCCAACCTTCTCTACATCGAGAAGGAAATACACAACTATGTATTCTTCTATAGTCATCCTGCATCCTGGCCCACAAGATCGAAGGTTCACCACCTCCCCTCGCCGGGACAAACCCGTGATAAAATATATGTCCTCAACCTGAATGTTGAGTGACATGCCATCTATATGAAAGATATCAGACTCTGGATCCCGGTAATCTACCAGCAGCTGGAGTAGTCTTGGATTTTCCCTCAAGCTTCCAATACAATAAAAATTATATATCCCACATGCCCATAATGTTTGTTGAGCAATGAGTTCATCTTGAACAGCCTCCTCAACATCACCATGTTCCCTCTCTATCCATTATAGAACCATCCTACACATAAATTACAAGTTTTGATCAATATTTTTCCATTAAAAACATGTTCGCGGCCCTATACGTGACTGTTTGCAAAATAGATGCGTACGTACACAGATTTTGTGGTAGTTTCTGCATATAGTTAGCCCTATATGTGGGAAAATGCCCGATATTCATGTGTGTCAAAATGCCTAAGTTGGGATGGCCTTAAAAAATAAATTGACCATGAAAATTTAAAATTTTTACATGAAAATGAAGGGGAGGGGCAAGGGAATTTATCTGGATCAAATGCAGAGTGATTCCATCGGACAAGGCTCCCAGAATTCACTTATGAAGTTCTTGACTGAAATGCACTATGGTGGGTAAAAATTTAAAATGGTAAGAATTTTTTTTAATTTTCACTATTTTATAGAATGTTTGAAATTTTTACCCACTTCCTATATTGTTTTACCGTTTTTGATAAGGTTGGACTGTTTGAACTAATTTATGTAGTAGGATCCCCTTTTGAGTGTGGTTTGACTGTGTCTTCGAACCATTTGTGCCTATTTTAGGTATCATGTCTAAACCGACATATAGGTTAGGATTTCACATCCGCCTACATTTTACGTGACCTTATGACCATTTCATATTAACCATAGGTATTAATGCATTCCATGATGTCACAGAACCTTCATG
Organism: Pseudotsuga menziesii; assembly: GCA_001517045.1. Classification (NCBI taxonomy): domain Eukaryota; kingdom Viridiplantae; phylum Streptophyta; class Pinopsida; order Pinales; family Pinaceae; genus Pseudotsuga; species Pseudotsuga menziesii. The sequence goes on along the minus strand of LPNX010209009.1, from coordinate 20,711 downwards.
CTACTTTTTGAAGTGGCATTATGTGAATCATAGAGATTTCCCATACATGGGTACCCTAGTTAGATCATGTATTGCATTTGGTTCCCATGTCAGACATTTCTCCTTTAAGGTGTGGGAGTCCTTTGTATAGTACCACCATGTCTTTGAGAAAGAGCCTCATACTCCTCTTGAACTTTATGCTAGCCATTCCCCCAGGACTTCCTTGTATATGTCAAGTTGTAATTGCATTATTATGAGTTTTGATTGCCTTATTGCGCCTCATGCCAGCTTCCTGACATTAATTATTAGCCATATAGCTCGAGCTTGTCTCATGTCTATCTAAGAAAATCCTTTTTACATATCTTTTGTAGATTGATTATCTATTTTTTACTGGGAGGGGACCTTCCCCTGAGTGTCATTATCCTGCACATATTTCCTTGCATTGAGAATAGGTATGTTCCGCTGCTTGGAACTAGTTTGTTTATTCCCTGACACTCGTCTCCTCCTAGATTTGTACCTATAAAGAACTTTTATTTTTATCAATCTTTTCAAAATATCTAAAAAAGTCTAAAAAAATTAAAAAAACAAAATGTCAAACAAAAAAAGATGTTATCTTTGGAAGCAGTCGAGTTGTGTCGCCTTTGAACATAGCACTATATATCACATCCTTTGGTTGGGTTATTAGTTTGAATTTAGGAGTTGTACTCATTACTCTGAGTTTACCTTCACTGACTAGTTAAGCTTCTTGTCCCTATGGAGCCTCTATTGATGCCTCCTATTCCACAGATATGTCCAAGTTTGCATATCGAGTCCATGTTTCCTACCTTTAGTCACCGTTTTCCTTTATGCTCTTGCTCGAAGGAAGTTGAAGCTTGAGTCGACCATTCCTCAGTTATATTGACCTTTCATGTCAGACATTCCCAGTACTGTTACTGGTTCATAAACATATTTTTCTTCCACATTATACATCGTTTCTAATACTTCGTGTTGGTTGATGGGGGATTCCTTAATTCCCTCCTTCAAGTGGATTCCATTCCATCAACATTAGATCATTTATTCTAGGATAGGAGTCTAGAGTCATTTGAGTGCCTTGAGACTTACAGTCATCAGTGGTAGGTTCTCTCACCATCGAAAATTTTGGGAATACATCAATGTCCCCTGATCAATGGATTGTTCCAAGTGTTTGACCTGAACACATCTATTCACACTTGTTGGATTGCACTATGTACATTGATTCCCATTTTCATTATCGGTGGGTGAGCTCGTGTCTATTAACAGTATACATCAATGACCGGTAATCAGATGATGGACTACTATGTTCGAACTCGACACCTCTATTCTCATAGTAGGACATGTACTTGTAGTAGTTTGTGTAGAAGACCTTCTAGCTTTGTGGCATTCCACATATGCTACCTCTTTGATCATGCCAGTGTTCATGAGATTTCAGCTCTCGTGATTTTAGTCAAGTGTATGTCAGATATCTTCAGCAATTATGGAGATCTTGATCCATTGTATATCTCTAGCTTCTATGGATATCCTAATCCACTATATATCTTCATCATGGAGATTCTGATCTATTATATGTTGTACATGGATATGACCACACATGTCACATTTTGTATATCATGCCTATTCATGAACATTGGACTCTTATGTATCCATGACTGCTATATATAGTTGCAGTCACATGCAGAGATTGATTATTGTACTATATTAATGGATGGTTCGTTCTTCCACGTGGTTCTTCATCAATCCACCTCTTGGATGGATTTTATAATGTATTTCAGCCATCATGTTACCCCTTTGACCTCACACTTTAAGGTCATCTGTTATAACTGATTTTACCACACATGGTTAATCACATATTTATGGCCTTCCATGTCCCTCTGTAGACTCTGTAGACCCCATGGAATGATATTATACTTTGATTTTTCCAATTTCATCCCTAAAAACCCATGTTTATTATTGTACACAACTTTTAAACCCATTACCATGTCTACACATGACTTTTGACCTCAAACATGTATACATCGGGATGTGCACATAAAGCCAAACAATTTTGTGTTTTTCCTTGGATGAGTCTGAAGATCCTAACTCTTAGCCTTCCATATGCCTTGAGATTGCTTAGATTCAACCCTCCATTACCCCTTTGGAATGCTATATAAGGAACCCCTTCGATACATTGAAGGGGAGGAATTGAAGATCAACGAAACTATAGTCCATTGTTTCCATAGTTTGCATATACTTGAGTTTGCATCCCTTTTTCCCTTTGCATCACATTGTGTTCTTCCCAATATTTCCTTTGCTTGTGAGCTTTCTATCGAGAGATGGAGGATTGAGGTGGTGGAGGCCCACATGGAGGACCTGGTTTCTCTGGTTCGCAGACGTGCCGACAAAGGTTGGAACATGTGTAATCCTTGATTTGATTAATAGAAATATCTTCTCCTGTCCAATAATGTGCATTTGAATATAAATATTGAATCCATGTATATGTTTAATTTCTTATACATTGTTGATTATATATGCTAGAATATATATAACACCATATTATATAGCATGCTTGTCTCGTTCAGTGTTGTTGAGAGAAAATTGTTAGCGCAAGTAGGATTAGAAAAAGCTCCATGGGGATCTACTTCAACCAACTGGAATGAGGTATGATTCGAGGTCCCTTAGTGTTAGATATTTTGTTTCTCTTGCATATTGGGAAAGGATCGATTTATCGTGTCTAGCTATCTATTGTGGCACACCCCAAGACATAGGAAGTTTATCTCCGTAACATCACTTAAAATTGAAATTTCTCAAAATGAAAAGATAACCTTAATAGGAGATTATCTTGAATGAGGAAATTTGGTTGGTTCACTTTATTTATGAAGATTCCAAATCTTCACCGTTCAAAACTTGCTTGCAAGATTTCAGTTTCTGCATATTTTTGGTTATGGTTTTCTGCAGTTTTCTGGTCCAGGGCCAAATTAGGGTTTGTATTTCCTGGATATTTGTCCACTCAAAATATTCGATTGATGTCTCAATAGATGTGCTCTGAGAATGAAAAAATTTCTATGCAAGCATATATTCAAAATCCAAAATTTTACAGAACCCCTAATTTCTTGCCCGAGGGAGAGGAAAGAGAGTTTCAGCTTGTGAAATTTTTAATATTTTGTTACCAAAAAATGCTCAGCTACTATGAAAAGAAAGTTGTTTCCCTAGCTTGAAACAGTCAGAACTAGAACAAAGAAGTCACAACATAAAAAATATTTCCCTAAGGTTACATAAACTACTTGAATGAAATACTCTGTTACCTCTCATAAGATGTAAAAGTATGGTCTTTGGAGTATGTGATCTCCACATATATCTTGTAACATACACAGAAAAACACACACTAGATCAAAGTAACAAGATAGTATATGATCCTATGTTAATGAACAATGAATTCAACAATAAACATGGTGATTCAAACACAATGATATTCATGGGAAAGAAACCTTTATTTGAATTAATAAAATGGAGAGAGAGAGAGAGAGAGAGAGAGAGAGAGAGAGAGAGAGAGAGAGAGAGAGAGTAGAACCTAATCCTTGGTGTTGAGAAACCCTTCTAAAGTGAATCTTGCTTCAAAGGCCCAAGATTTCCTACCAATTTCTCAGTAGTCTTGGCTGAATTTCGCTATATTTTAGATGCAATAACATAATATTCCTCCATTTACCCATGGGGGGTGATCTAGTATTTAAAGACATGAGAGGATAGAATAGGTTGAGGATCTCATGGGTGAGGTAACAGGAGGATCTTATAATGATGGATATCAAGCCGAGGTGGTCCTTAAACTTAGGGATGAGTGTCCACAAATTTAAGCTTTGAGAAGCCTCTCGAATCTTCTCTTTTTTTCTTTATAACTTGAGCATCGCTCTTTTTCAAGGGGGAAAATCTTTACTAGGTGGGCACCGCACATTTAAAAAATGGTGATAGTGGTGGCACCACTTACTTCTTAAAGAAAAAGAGATTTACTAATATAGGTATCGTACCTTGATCATAGTGAAAGCACAGTGGTGGCCAAAAGTGTAAAATCATTGATCCTTGTCAGTTTTTAACTTCAAAAATTGATTATTTAAGGAAAACATTAATACTTTGATCTCATTACATGATGTCGGGGAGAAATATGTGTAACAATTCATCCTAGATAGACATATAATTTTCTTGGGAAACCCTCAAGGGGAAGAAAACCCAACGAAAATTCCTATGTGTAAGATGTATAACATAAAACCCCAAAACATGTAATCCTCCTCCTTCTCGGTATATATCTCTCTTTCTCCTATGCCCAATACACAAGTGTGAGTCTATGTTCAAATGACAAACATAGATCCTCTATTTATACTCTTTTGTCACTTGACATTTAACCTAAAAAGTGTTGAAATATTGTAATTTCAAAGAATATTCTATGTGTATCTTTTTGTTGTCCCCGATGGTCCTACCGGGAGAACCAGTTGTATTACTTTGTACCCTGATGCTTCTAATCGGAAGAACTAATAAGAATCATGAGGTAGTCCCCTCTAATTGTAAAGGTGGGTCATTAGCACCCCAGTGTGGTTACTTGAGCCTACATGTGTAACTCAAGCCTACATGATTGACTTGAGCCTACATGTCAGATTTAATTATTAAAGTGAACGAATGAATATAAATAGAGGTGTGGCACTCCTCATTTGGAACACACACTCTCACTTGTACAATGCATTAGTGGAGAAGAGAGAAGTAGCTGGAGAAGGAGGACGATCAGACTTTGATCTCCTTGTTGGTTTTATCTTTTATCTTTTGGGTTATCTATATTGAGGAAGATTTTGTTGGGTTTTTCCCTTTAGGATTTTCCCCAGATAAAGATGTGTTGTTCTTGTGATAATGTTTCTTTCAGTGATCTTGTTTATATGCTTTTGTTATGAAAATGAAATGAAATACTGATGTTTTAGCTAACCATATGAAATTTTAACATGGAATCAAAGCTATCCTGAATAGGATAGCTTTCACAAGGTGAAATAGCTCTCTCTCTCTCCCTGGAAGAAATTAGGGTTTCAAGAATTTTTTTGATTTTTAGAAAACTACTTGCAAAGAATGTTGTGCCCTCCCAGAGCGCATCTTTTGAGCATTGAATCAAAGTTTTTGATGTGTGAGTCTCTGAAAAATTCAAACCATATTTTGACAGCTACACCAGAAAAATGCTGAACCAGAAAGCTACAGAAGCTGAATCTTGCAAGTCTGATTTGAAAGGTGTAGAGTTGAAATTTTTGGAATCCAAGCACACTAGTCAACTCACCTCATTCAAGCGCATCTTCTAGTAAGGTCAATTTCTCATTCCACAAAATTTCAATTTTTTGTGATTTTCTGACAAGATGGCCCCAAGCACTAAGCTTGAGGATAAGATAGAAGGCATAGATAATTTCTGAGCATGGAAATATAGGATTGGTCTCATTCTCCAAGAGAATGATCTTGATAAGTATGTCAAAGAAGAAGTTGCAGAACCTGAAGAAGCTGAATCCAAGGAGAAGCACAAAAAGGATATGATTAGGGCACAGAGGATTATTGTTGACTCCATCAAGGATCACTTGATCCCTCAAGTGTCATCCAAGAAGGCTCCAGAAGAAATGTTTGATGCCCTATCCATAATGTATGAGGGAAGGAAAATTAATAGAAAGATGAATCTAAGAGCTCAATTGAAGAGCACCGAGATGAGTCATGGAGAATCCATCGAAGATTACTTCATAAGCGTTTCTCAGATCAAAGAGAAAATAGAAGCTATTGGAGATAAGTTTGATGAATATGAAATGGTTATGACTACTTTCAATGGTCTCACTAGACCCTAGGAGTCCTTCATTCATATGATGTGTGCTAGAAAAGAAAGTATGAAGTTTGATGTGGTGTGGGTAGACTGCATTCAAGAGGATACTAGAGTGGCAAATAGAGAAGCCTTACTAAAAGAAGATGATCAATCCCTAGCCACTCACACCAAAAGAAGAAGAGGACAAACTAATTTCAAGAGAAGAAATTTCAAGGAGTCTCAACCTCCCAGAAGAATTCAAAGGGTAAGAGAAAATCCTCCTATTAGAGACTGTTCTGATTTTGAATGTTTTAATTGTAGTAATATAGGACACATTTCCCGAAATTGTCCTATAAGGAAGCAATAATATAGGAAGAGGATCAACAATAACAAAAGACATCATGCTCATCTAGCAGAAGATGAAGAAGAAGAAGAAGAAGAATAAGAAGGACCTCTAAGAAAACAAGCAAGAGAAGAAGATGCAAAAGAGTATGTGCTATTCTATGCACTATCTGGATCTATAAATCCTGGAGAAGACACTTGGCTTATTGATAGTGTTGCTTCAAAGCACATGATGGGACAAAAGAAAACTTTGTCCAAACTTGAAGAAAATAGCTCTCCTTAGAAAGTTTCCCTAGGAGATTACTATCAATATTGGATCAAAGGAGTTGGTGAAGCAAGTTACAAACTTGATTTAGGTAATCCCCTAAAGATGAAAAATGTATTATATGTACCTGGTCTAAAGAAGAATTTACTTTCTATCTCAGTTTTAGATAAGAAAGGATTCAGAGTTGCTTTTATAGATGGCCAAGTACTCATGTGGCCCAAAGGAAAGAATATTGAAGATGCAATCATTATTGGTGAAGAAGAAGGAGGCTTTTATAACCTCAAGGGGCACTTAGAAACAACCATTGTGCATGAGTCCACTAACCCTAGTGAACTATGGAACATAAGTCTTTCCCACATTAATTACAAGGATCTACCTCATGTGAAAAAAGTAGTGACGAGATTACCAGATATGAAGATCAAGCATGAAGATATTTGCAAAGGATGTGTGAAGGGAAAGAACATCAAGAATCCATTTCCAAAAAATGAGACAAAGATAAAAGGTACATTGGAATTGATTCATTTAGATGTATGTGGTCCAATGTCTTTGACATCCTTAAGTGGCTTTGAATATTATATCACATTTATTGATGACTTTTGAAGAAATAATTGGGTATACTTCTTGAAAGAAAAGAGTGAAGTGTTTGAAAAATTCAAAGAGTTCAAAGCCTTGATAGAGAATATTTCAGATAAGAAAATAAAGACACTTTGATCAAACAATGGTGGAGAGTATACCTCAAAAGAGTTTGAAGCTTTTTGCAAAGATGTCAGAATCAAGATGGAACTAACTACTCCCTACAAGCCTCAACAAAATGGGGTTGCGGAAAGAAAGAATAGAACCATCATGGAGGCAGTGAATACAAATTTGATATATGATCAAGATATTCCAATGCATCTATGGGAAGAGGCAGCAAGAACTGCTATATATGTATAGAATAGGATATCTCACAGTGCTCTTGGGTTCAAGACTCCAAAAGAGATGTTCACGGGAAAGAAGACTGAGGTAAGTCACCTCAAGATATTTGGTTGTCCAGTATATATTCATATACCAAAAGAGAAAAGAACAAAGTTGGACCCTTCTGAAAAGAAGGGGATATTTGTTGGATATTGTGAAGTATCCAAAGAATTCAAAATCTACATTCCTGGATTCCATCATATGGAAATCAGTCGAGATGTGACATTCGATGAAGAGGCATCCCTCAAGAGATCTAGGAAGTGCCAACATGAAGAAGTGTATGAAGAAGAGACACCTCCCAGAAATAAAGAAACTACATGTCTCCCTGAAGATGAAGCTCCTGAAGAACATGACATAGTAGAACCACAAGAACCTCCCATGATGGAGATATCAAGAAAGATAAATCCTTTTTGGACAAGAGAAATTATTCGAGAGACAAAAAGATATGGAGATCCTGAAGGCTCCACAAGGGAAAGAAAGAAACCTAAGACTTTTTCCAACTATGTAGCCTTGATGTGTAATCTTGTAGATCAAGAACCTAGAAACTATGAAGAAGCCGTACAGAATAAACAATGGGTAGAAGCAATGACTAAAGAATACCAGTCAATAATAAAGAATGATGTATGTGATATAGTTCCCAAACCAGAAGGGAAGAGTATAGTATCCTCCAAATGGATATACAAAATAAAGCATGCAGCTCATGGGAGTATCGAGAAGTATAAAGTAAGATTTGTGGCCAGAGGTTTCTCTCAGAAAGAGGGAATTGAATATGAAGAAACATTTGCCCCAGTGGCATGGTATACTTGGATTAGAGCTATCATGGCACTTACATCCATCGTGAAGTGGGACTTACACCAGATGGATGTGAAAACAGCCTTTCTGAATGGTGTGATCAAAGAAGAAGTATACATATAACAGCCACAAGGATTTGAAGTTGAAGATAGGCATACTCATGTATGCAAGTTGAAGAAGGCCTTGTATGGTCTTAAACAAGCTCCTCGAGGTTGGTATGAAAGGATAGATAGTTTCTTGTCAAGCATGGATTTTACCAAGAGTAATGTTGATCCTAATCTTTACCTCAAGGTTTTTGAATATGAACCTGTCATCCTACTACTATATGTGGATGACTTATTCCTGACAGGGAATGAGAAATAGATTATGGAAAGCAAGAAGAAACTAGCAGAAGAATTTGAGATGAAAGACCTTGGGTTAATGCACTATTTCCTAGGTCTATAAGTATGGAAAAGTTTAGAAGGAATATTTCTCTACCGGGGAAAGTATGCAGTTGAGATATTGAAAAGATTCAATTTGTTGGAATGCAAATCCTTGGCCACACCCATGGATTCCAACCTGAAGTTGTTAACTGATGACTCATTAGAGTTAGTGGATGTGACTCATTACAGATAGATCATTGGGTCATTGATGTACTTAACAAATACCAGACCAGAAATTTATTTTGTTGTGAACACCTTAAGTAGATATCTAGTTCAACCTAGACAGGTTCACTTGGTAGCTGCAAAACATGTGATGAGATATTTGAAAGGGACTATAGACTTTGGTATATAGTATGACAATAGCCATGAGTATAGATTGTATGGTTATACAGATACAGATTGGGTCAAAAGTATCTCAAACAGAAAAATCACATCAGGTGGATGTTATATTCTAGGATCTGCTATGATTTCATGGTTTAGCAGAAAACAATCCAGTGTTGCTCTGAGCACAGCCGAAGCAGAATATATAGTAGCTTTCTCTACTAGTTGTGAATCCATATGGCTTCAAAAGCTGATGTCAGGATTACTCAACCTAGCATTGGACACTACCATGATTCTATGTGACAACCAAAGTTGTATAAAGATGACAGAGAACCCTGTGTTCCATGACAAATCAAAGCACATAGAAATCAGGTATTTCTACATTCGAGATATGATGCAGAAAGGAGCCATAAATCTCTAGTATGTGAGTACTAATGAACAAGTTGCTGATGTGTTGAAAAATCCTCTGTCCCATGTAAATTTAGAACACTTTCAAGACAAGCTTGGTGTGATTCAGAAAGACCTTCCTCTAAAGGGGGAGTAGTGATGTTGCAGTGGGATTGTATCATCCCTGGGTACTTTCCCTAAAGTGATCCCGGGACCTGGGTCCTCGAGAATGAAGAGGGATTGTATCATCCCAAGACATATGTCCATAAGTGATATGGTGACTTCGGTACTCGAGAACGTGTGTTGATCCCATAATTTCGAAAGAGAGGATCGTTGGTAGCTTCATAAAGACTTGATCCTATAATTCCAAAAGGAAGGGTTGTCTGAGTTCCACAGATGTGTTGATCCCATAATTCTGAAAGGAAGGATCGTTGGTAGCTCCATAAATACTTGATCCCATAATTTCGAAAGGAAGGATTATCTGAGTTCCACATATATGTTGATCCCATAATTCCAAAAAGAAGGATCTTTGGTAGTTTCGTAAAGACTTGATCCCATAATTCCAAAAGGAAGGATCATCTAAGTTTCACAAACGTCTTGATCCCGTAATTCCGAAAGGAAGGATGGTTGGTAACTCCGTAAAGACCTAAATCCTATAATTCCGAAAGGAAGGATCGTCTGAGTACCATAGATGTGCTGATCCCGTAATTCTGAAAGGAAGGATCATTGGTAACTCCATAAAGACCTAAATCCCATAATTCCAAAAGGAAGGATCGTCTGAGTACCAAAAATTTGTTGATCCCGTATTTCCAAAAGGAAGGATCATCTGAGTACCACAAATGTGTTGATCCCTTATTTCCGAAAGGAAGGATCATGATGATGTTTTGATGATGATGATGTTTTGATGATAATGATGTTTTGATGATGATGATTTTTTGATGATGATGTTTCTGATCGAAAGATTAGAGTATGATGATGAAGATGTTGCTAATCTAAAGGTCAAAGTGTTGAAGATGTTGCTGATCGAAAGGTCAAAGTGCTGAAGATGTTGCTGATTGAAAGGTCAAAGTGCTGAAGATGTTGTTGCTGATTGAAAGGTCAAAGTGCTGAAGATGTTGATGCTGATCAAAGAGTTGCTACTGTTGAAGATTGAAGACAAAGACTATATGATGTTGAAAAGCTTCCAATGATTTATAGATGTGTTACCCTGATGATGTTGATGATTTCCTCTATCTCTCTCCTACCATTGTTGTTGTTGATGTTGTTGTAGAATACCGTGCTCGTTAAGGGGGAGTGTTGAAATATTGTAACTTCAAAGAATATTCTATATGTATCTTTTTGTGGTCCTCGATGGTCCTACCGGGAGAACCACTTGTATTACTTTTTACCCCGATGCTTCTAATTGGAATAACTAATAAGAGTCATGAGGTAGTCTGCTCTAATTGTAAAGGTGGGTCATTAGCACCCCAGTGTGGTTACTTGAGCCTACATGTGTAACTCAATCCTACATGTCGGATTTAATTATTAAAGTGAATGGATGAATATAAATAGAGGTGTGGTGCTCCTCATTTGGAACACACACTCTCAATTGTGGAGCTCATTCGTGGAGAAGAGAGAAGTAGCTGGAGAAGGAGGAGGATTAGGCTTTGATCTCCTTGTTGGTTTTATCTTTTATCTTTTGGGGCATCTATATTGAGGAAGATTTTGCTGGGTTTTTCCCTTTAGGGTTTTCCCAGGACAAATCTATGTTGTTCTTGTGATACTATTTCTTTCAGTGATCCTATTTATATGATTTTGTTATGAAAATGAAATGAAATATTGATGTTTTAGCTAAGCATATGAAATTTTAACAAAAAGTCATCCCCACTAAACTGACTAGGCTGACTTCACCTAGGAAATATCAAAATAGATTATATTATATTCATTTGGGTACTATTAACCCGACTTACAATGGAGGCTTTACCTCTTAACTCTATGATGACCAAATACAATAGTAACATCCTAACGGATGAATAAAACATCTCCCTTGGGGTACATCAGTAAAATATATTTAGAATATTCTTTGAAGTTACAATATTTCAACATAAAGTTGGACATTGAGATTGATGAGTTATTAGTATTTATGAAAAGAATGCCCAAAGGGAGGTACAAAAAAAAAGGACATTCAGCAGTACAACTAAAGAAATTATTAAGAACAATGAAGGAAAGGTAAGTGGAGCAATGAGAAAACAAGTATAGAAACTTGGAAGTTCAAATCTAACAACAACAAAAAAACAATCATAATTGTGAACAACAATAGTTATAATATAAATTCTGGGATCTAGGAGGTTCAAAAGATATGAATAAGAGCTCATGAATCCTTTCTATAGTGGGAGCTTGATGCAAGAGAATATTCACTCATATAAAAGTAGTATTGATGGTAAAAGCATTGCGGTATTGATATTATTCCAAAGAAAGGGAATCATTTGTGAACTCATTGTAAATATACTGTATCCTACATGTTTCTAGAAGTTACTGAAGCATTAGTTGACTTCGTTGGTTGTTAATATTAAGGAGTGTTAAATATAGTGATGAGTTACGTAATTATAAACATGTTGGATGGAAACACTTGAATTTGTTTGATATATATTATTAGGATAAGATTGAATTTCTTTAGGATTTAGTTATACAAATTGTAGGTAATTGTTTTTGTGTTGAAAGTATTCATGTTTCCATATGTATTGGTAGGCCACGGCATCAAAAGACAAATATTAAGTGGCGGGATAGGAGAAATTGGTAGGGTTACATGCCCATATTGTGTATTACGATAAGTATTTTTTATTCTTGAAGATGATTAATAGTTAAGATGTTCATTTATCTTTATTCTAAGAATATATATTTGTCTCTGCAATAATGAGGAAGAATATTTCTATTGAGCAAAGTGTTGATGGTGCAAGTGCTTTATAATGGAATTTGTATATAGTTTCCATAGTTGTTAAGAGTTTTGGAAAAAAAATACAAAGGAATATTCTTGAGTGGAAACAAAATTGTTCAAATATCTTTCTCTTATGGCCTTTTATTTTGGTGCATGAAATGAAATCTCTTTGTAAAAGAATCAATAATATGCAGAGCTCCTTCTTGTTGAAACTACGTAAATTCCCACCATTGGAATCTTGAAACCTCAACTTACAATTTGAGAACCAAAACATTCTGTTTATGTGAATTTGGCTACACATTTTTTGTGGCTTTTATCTCCCTTCAACCTAATCATTGAACAAAATCCTAGAACATGTGTATTTCAGGAATGCATGGGTTTTGGCACATGCAAATGCATTTCCTCTGGATGACAATGAAGAATATGTTTAATTAAACTACTCCAAACTATTAAGAGTATTATCAAATGAATTTGTAGAGCTATATTTTTTATTGAACATACATGTTTGAATGTTTCTGAGTGCGTGTCTTCCAGACTAGAGTGAAGAGAAAACATCTGATAATTATGGGAACATTTTCTTTTATTGAATGAATTCTCTACTTTAGAAAAATCATTATTTTGGTATTGATGATTGTTTTCTCACAAAAATAAAGAGACTAAGATCTATTGAAATCACAAATAGATGGTGTAATCTTGGTGCAATGCTCCCAGGAAAGAACCAAACACGTTTCGTAATATTACAGGTAGAAAGTCGAAATTAAAGTACCTCTACAAATTCTTTTATTCCTAACTACATGCTTTGAAGATTCATGTAGTTATTTTAAATTCACTTTAATTTTTAAATTTACTTATCTATCCACATGTGGTAGGATTTGAGATCATCATACTAGCTATTGACAAAGATGTGAAACTCTGGCTTTCATGTTGAAGAGTGAACTAGCATTTCGAAATTTGTATTTCTATGCTTGTCCTCCTGTATCTTGCATCATTATGTTGTTTGGGGTAGCAGAGTGAGTGTTAAAGTTGGTTTAGCTAAGAGATTGAATAAACAACAATTGTAGGTAGTATAGTGAGTTCCAAAGATGGTTTTCTTTTCATTGGTGGTCTTAGAGAGTAATAGGATGGAAAAAAATCCATAGAGGAATATGTTATGGTTGGGAGGAAAATGGTTCAACCATAGTTAAATGTCTTGGAATTTGGACTGTGAATAAGGAAAACATGGATCTAGCTTAAACCTGCATCTATAAAGAACCAATGGGGATCAAATTTCATGGGGTGTAAATTTTTTTAATCTTAATTTTTTTACAAATAAAAATACACCTCACAAAATTTGATCTCTCTTGCTTCATAGATCGAGGTATAAATTTTTATTTTTTATTTTATAGGACAACATGGATATTTTAAATTATTTTTCATATTTTTTTAACCGAGAGGAGCGAGGTTCTCTACAACCCATTATGGGGGAGATGTTGTAATGTAACGTAAGGTTACCAAAAATAAAAAATAATTATAAAAATATATCTCAACTCTTAAAATAAAAAAATACATATAGGCTCATAAAATAAAAAGTTTTGAAAATGAATGCATAAAAAAAAAATTAAACTTGAACTTGAATCTATCAAGCAAGAGAGGCATTGAATTTCATGAATTTAAGATTAAAAACAAAGATTACAACTCAAGAAATTGGATCCTTCTCGATGCCTGATAGATCCGAGTTTAAGATGGATCTATGTTGGTTTATTTTAATGTCCAACATGGATGTTTTTAAGTAATTTTTATTTTTTGTAATGTAATGTTATGTTACATTACAACATCTCCCACATGTTGTATTGTAAATCACCTCGTTGATCTTGGTGCAAACATGATTTTTGTAACTAATTTTTTATTTTTCGTAATGTAACATTAGATTATGTTATAACATATCCTGCATATCGGCATGTCGAGAACCTCACTACTTTCAATGTGTTAGAATAGTAGATTCAAGCTAAACTATTTAACCTATCAAAGCAACCAACAACAAATAATAAGAGATAAGGACAAGAGAACACCGATATACATGGTTCAACCTAATGGGTAACATCCATTGGAAGGTAGTCTTCTATTATCTCCAGAATGTCTTCTCCAATCTTACAAGAGAGAAAAGCACAAATACCCCAAAGAATATAGATGATGTACAACAGTGTCACAATAGTACCACTACTACATCAAGAACACATGATTTGTAGAGACTCACTCAAGGCCATATTATATACTAAGAGATGATGAGGAATTAATCTCACCTATTGCATGTGGAATAATTTAATTCTCCAAAATAACATGTCTCTTAATACAATACCATGGACAAATACTCTCCACAAGTAAATACTATGGGTTAAATGTATTACTCATTTACATAAGATTGTAGACAACATCAGACATAGTACAAAGACATTATTACCTTCCAAGGAATATAATATATTCCAACATGGTGCAATAAGTAATTTAGCTTTGAGATATAATTCTTCATTAAGATCGTCAATCTAATCTATGTTATTTATAGATAAATGCAATCTAGATTTATGGGTGTGTAAAATTGCTTTTTAAGAATTGATGATGAGATTATATGGAAATCACCTATCAATATTGTTGATTCTAGTACATGTGCTCTCTAACAAGAATGATGATAAGAGTATGATCACTTGTAGGTTAGAATCACAGTAGAAATTTGCATGCTAAATCCTATCATCAAACTTTTGAAATACATGGATATTTGGTATTACATGAAATGACTCCTGACACCATGACAATTCATCTATGCATTTCATCTTCATGTCCAATCCAACATTATGTATTAGTAGTGTATTAATGTGGGTCATTTTTCATTTTCCTATTCATTATATTTTAAATATTTTCCATGATGTTGAGATTGAAACACTACTACTTGACATAGTAGTATAATTATTGAATAATGATGTTGTTGGTATGAGGGCCAACTAAAACAGCCTAGTTGGCTATATCATTTATTTTCCTTTTGAGTGTAGGGAATGGAAAATTTCATGGTCAAAATTTCTTCTATATGCAAAAATTAATGGGTTCCAAAGGTTTATTGGGTGAATATTTTATATCGTAGTATGTTTCAAAAATAATAATTAACCCCATATTGTTTTATTTAAATATTTTTATAAGTATTATTCCACGGGTTTATGTTGGAGAGAGAGCTTGAAAATGAGTTTTAGAAGAAAGGAGTTTGAAAATGGTTTTTACTCATACTTTTTAAAAGAAAGAGGCTTGAAAATGGTTTATTTTCCATGTAATAATAATCATTTTATAATTTATTTTTTTCAACTATAAAATAAATACGTGTAAAATATTCATAAAATATTTGAAATTTAGTTAGATAAAAACATATCAATCAATTATATATATAAATATAATTTGAAAAATATTTTTTTTTTAAAATATTGGATTTTAAATTTTATTTTAGTAAATTACAATTTTTAAAATAAAGCTATTTTATTTGAAATTAAATTTGAAACCAATAATATATCATATAAAATATTTCTCAACTAAAAAATTCAAAAGCATATGATGCATTTCATATTAAAAGACATTAATAGAAAAACCTAGAGTTTCTTTTTAATTAAAAAAAAAGTAAATATAAATAAGTAAACAAATTGAATATTTATAATTGTAATACATTAAAAGTTCTATTTTATATTTAATGAAAATATTTAGAAAGTTTTATAGTTTAGTAAAATATTCACCAAGATTTTTTTATTGAGTGAAAGGTCTATCTAAAAATTAAATGCATATATTTATTATTGATAAAATAGCCTTCACACTTTCCCATGTATCATGTATATTCACTCATTTAGTATACATATAAATTTAGGAATGGTTCTTGAAATTTTCTTTAGTGTAGAAAAATATATTCATTTTCAATTCCATTTTATGCTTTTCCCTTACCCTTTAGAAAATATAAATACTCAACTTAACATAAAATAACCTAAGCATGGAAATTATAGACCATTACTCTATTGTGCGATACAATGTCAAACATGCTTTGCTATTGATTTAGTCTCCTCAATGTCCATTCAATTCTCTATAATTTAGAAGTAGAGGTAGAATTGATCAATAATCAAGTAATTTGTTTAGCACTCATAAATACCATATAAGTAATTTGGACATAAATGCATGAAATTAATATTCAAATGGGAAACATTTGTTTGTTATATATGTTATATTAATTATTTCATAAAAAATAGATTAGAAAAGAAAATCATAAAAGGTACTTATTTATGGTTTTTAGTTAAGTGGACTCATTTTAGGTGAGGATCTTAGGGTGTAGTTAAAATCATGGAATAAATAACTAATTTACATAAATTATTAAAATTTACCAAGTATTGTAAAAAAATACAAATACACAATAATAAACATGCACATAATAATCATCAATAGTTACCCTAAAACCCTTTACTTTACTGGAAAACAAACCTTTATTTACCCAACACATGCATGATTAGGAATTTTACAATTTCAGTTACTCAAGCTTTTAAATACACTTCATCACATAGTAATACCATGAGAAAATATCACGGGTTAACCAAAACTAAAGACACATTAGGCATTTTACAATGGAATTACTCAGACCTTTGAATAAGCTTCATCATATACTAATATCATCGAAAAATACCATTGGTTACTCAAAACCATTAACACACCAGGGTGTGTGCAAGAAGTTGATGGACCTTTTAGATGCAATGGTAGAATGAAGTCAATCACGCTTGATCCATAAAATAGAAATCATCCCAAGCAATCCCGACCCTGCCAAGCCTAATCCCAAGGCTGCCAACATGCATGCCAATTAGGATAGTAGACAAAAACGCGCGCATGTTTTGCTTCACTAAAACGCGCACGCCTTTTGCTTCACTAAAACGCGTGCGCGATTTGCAAATCATAAAAAAAAAATTAAATACACAGTCCCGCCCATTTTCACAATCAAGAAAGTGAATTCAAATATTATTATTTTGTTTACTAAATTTTTTTTATATTACATAAAAATATATTATTTTGTTTACTAAATAATTTTTTATATTACATAAAAATTTAAAATTAAATCTCAATTTATTTATAAATATTTATTTATTTATATATTTTCTAATTAAATTATACTTAACATGTTATAATAAATGGATCAACCATTACATCATAAAACCCCACTCAACAATAAGCTAATCCAAATAAAGTTGTTTTAGTTTAAATTTTTTTATGAATGGATAATTGATAATGATTAAATAATAATAAACAGGAGATGGACCTATAAGTTACATTTCAAAGGAAAATTTTTCCAATATATATTTACAATAAAGTGTAAATTTTTTAATTATTCTAAATGTTTTTTATGTTGATGGTGATGATGAATGATGATGAATGATGAGGATGATGATGAGGATGATGATGATGATGTTCACGATGTTGATGGTGATGATGAATGATGATGAATGATGAGGATGATGATGAGGATGATGATGATGATGTTCACGATGTTGATGGTGATGATGAATGATGATGAATGATGAGGATGATGATGAGGATGATGATGATGATGTTCACGATGTTGATGGTGATGATGAATGATGATGAATGATGAGGATGATGATGAGGATGATGATGATGATGTTCACGATGTTGATGGTGATGATGAATGATGATGAATGATGAGGATGATGATGAGGATGATGATGATGATGTTCACGATGTTGATGGTGATGATGAATGATGATGAATGATGAGGATGATGATGAGGATGATGATGATGATGTTCACGATGTTGATGGTGATGATGAATGATGATGAATGATGAGGATGATGATGAGGATGATGATGATGATGTTCACGATGTTGATGGTGATGATGAATGATGATGAATGATGAGGATGATGATGAGGATGATGATGATGATGTTCACGATGTTGATGGTGATGATGAATGATGATGAATGATGAGGATGATGATGAGGATGATGATGATGATGTTCACGATGTTGATGGTGATGATGAATG
>LPNX010209008.1:37974-51963 GCA_001517045.1 Pseudotsuga menziesii | reverse complement strand
ATGATTAAATAAATTAAGTCTAGAAATAATATATCAACAAGAGCATTAGACTTCAGATATAAACCTGATTTGTGATGAATATGATGTACAAATTTTAAATTTATACTCGGAGAAAATCACAGCATGAGCTAAATACAAACAAAGACAATACTTACAAAACAAATAGACAAATATTATGATATGATGCTTTGTACCAGAAAATTTCAGCATTAAGAAATTGAAGCATCCACTAATTAGATCCAATCAAAGATAAGAAACTATTAACACATTGAATCCAATATCTCAAATCTGATTTAAAATAAACTTGAAAATAATTTCCAGATTTGAACAAGTAGTGAAAACCACATCTTCGCTACTTGCTAAACCTATTAAAGATGTGAAATAAAGAGCAAATAGGTAAGTTGCAAATATGATTTAAAGAGTGTAAATTAATTTCCATATTTGCTTAATGAAAAGATAACCCAAGTAGATGATACAAGTAAATAATAACTTAGGTAACTTACAAATCAGATTTACAATGTAGAAATTTCAAATTTAATATCTAAATTTGCTTAATGTAAAAACGACCCACGTAAGGTACTAAATGAAGTGCCACCTTAAGTTTAATCATAATTTTGGTTAAGAATAATCTTTAAACAAAATTTCATAATTATATTTAAATAAAATCAAGTCCAAACGAAAGATTAAGATCCATAAAAACTAAGTAGACCTGAAATCAAATCTGATTTATGATATCAAAAATTTATTTCAGTCTTCAGATTTCATATAACAAAGAAAAAGAAAATGATTTTCTTTACATGTAAATGGTGGTTGAAGGGAGAGACTAGTGCAAGTAAACCCAAGGACTTATGGAGTCATGAAAACAATTTATTAGAGCGATTTTCTTAAACAATTAGAGCTGGAAAATATGCATAAAACATAATATAACCACCTTAATAATCATGGAAAATCAATTTAGAAATTTCACAAGGGCTCCCCAAGGATGCACCTTCAAATATTTATTTGACTTTACTCCAAAATTGGAAATAACAAAATCTGTAGTTATTCCTAAGATATAAATTGGAAATAATTAATACCAATACCAAAATAGATAAAGAAAGTAGAGGATAATACTGCACCAAGTTCCTCCAATGTAGTAGATGCATTATTCCAATAGATAAGTAATTAGCCTCTGCATGCAAATAGATCTACATCACATCCAAGCATGAAGCTCCAAAACATTTGCCACACATGCATAAGAAAGTCTAAAAAAATAACGTTTGTGCTCAATAATCAACAATAGCTCTTTCCATAATCCAATCAACAACAAATAATCAAAGAGAGGAACCTCTTATATAGAGTTCTACGCTGAACAACCTTCTAATAAAATAAAAATATCCTTGGCTAAAACCCAAGATCTAACTTAGGGAAGCATACATACCCATTATCAACTAACTAAGAGGACGAGGTCAACAATGCATAAAACAGAAGGTAGTTATGCCACCTATGCAAATCTCAAGAGATAAGGCTCCATGGAGGTTGGATGCATACATCAAAAAGGGAGAAAAGACCATGTCCAAGCTTCCAAGGATAGAAAAGCGTGCCACAAATCTCCTCTAAGGTGGCTCCTCGACATAGCAAAACAACCCAACAATTCCAACAAAGTTCTCCATGTGTGGCTAAGGGTGAAACATCCCATAAGAAATGGCAATAAATTAATGCAATGTGGTCTTCAATGTGTAATGACCTCTCAAAGAATGTGCCAACAATCATATCTCATGGAGTGAGGAGTCAAAATCTCCACCAACTCATAGATCCACGTACAAGGAAGAAAACAATCATATCTCATGGAGTGAGGAGTCAAAATCTCCACCAACTCATAGATCCACGTACAAGGAAGAAAGCGAACACATGAAGAAAGGGGACGACCCCTTTAGCTCTAGCCACATGTCCACGTGTGCCTCAACATGTGTGCTCAAAGAGGGTGTGCTCTGGCTAGGATAGGATTGCTAGGCTATGGTGACGAGGGATAATGCAAGAATAAAATACCTAGAAGAGGGCCAAGAGGCTAGGCACTCCTAGGTGGACCCCTCAACCATCAGATGCATAAAACATATAGAAAAGGGCGGGCACTCGAAATGAGGGTGTGTCTTATGATTTTATGAGGGAGCGTCTTATGATTTTATGTGTTAATAGCATGACAAATAACACCCAAATTGTTGGGGAACTCATCACCTAGGCTAAAATGTGGTGCACATGCATCCATGCTGTTATGACTAAAGGGAAAGTGTGTTCTAACTTCTAGGTGCCTAACCTTGAGAACAACATAGCACAACTTCTACAAAAGGTAAAATGAAAAAGGTAAAATGAAAAAAACTAGGGGAACTCTAAGCCATGTATCTCAATAGACCTATCCCAAGGCCCCACATGCCCACCTCAACCATAAATGACCACCATAAGAAGGTTAGAATGCGCCATAAGCGCAGGACTAACCTACAAATATAACCCAGAAAGATGTGCCATAACAAACCACAAGGGTCTAGACAACCACCTAAGTAAAACAAACACTTTACATAGTTCAATAAACATGGTCTAGTGAAATATACACCCTATTATCCCACGGCATGTAGGGGTGACTTGATGATCCTTGCCTATGTGATCTTCCATCACAACCAGTAGTTCCATAGATGAGATCTATGATTTGATTATATATAGTTTGATTTTCCAAAGACACTCTCAACTTGCTCGGTGCAGCATGATATGTGCCAGAGACCGATGTGAAGATTCAGTTGACACTAGTGTTATTGAATATGCTCCTTGTTGGGTAAATGCTTTCTTATGTGTAGACATGACCATAGGGGGTCATTGGTGTTACTTTGTGTTACAACTTGAACTAGCAAGTGTGATTAAAACCCCAAAGAGCAGGCTAGCCCAATTGCAACCTAGAGGTGTTACCCACTGTCACCTCTCTGCACTTCTAGTTGACTCTTCTCTAACTCGAGGGTGGATTGCCTAGGATAGGATTGCTAGGCTATGGTGACGAGGGATCAAAGGTGATTTGAAGAGTTGACCATAGCAAAACTTAAGGTCTTTTGTTGTAGTATTGGTGATGGAAGGTTTCGAAGACTAGTGCCAATCCCCAAGGGAAAAATGGAGCCAAGAGAAAAACAAGACAAATGGAAGATGAGAAGTTCATGAATGGATAAGGAGAACTAGATCCTCTATGGTGCCAACCACCAAACCCTAACATGTTACATCATAATAGTCAAAATCACTAAGAGCCTCCTTTAAATGCCAACTCAAAACAATGATTGATAGGGTATGCCTTTTATACCAAGAAGAATTCCAAGTTCTTACTCACTAAAGACGCTTAAAACAATGTAACATTCATGCATAAAACAACGAAGGAATGGAGGAAACTTCTCTCACAATCCTTCCAATGTGACAAGACTGTCCTTCTATGGCCCTAATAACATGTTCTAGCTATTCCATACATCATTAGCTACGTTAAAGATGAGAACCGAAAAACACATACATTTTAAGAAGAAAACCCTTGAACTTCATAATACTCCATGAAAGATATAACATTTAGGCTCCAAAAAAAATGTTCTCATAATCCAACCATAACAAATGAGGGAGAAGGCAAAGCCTTATATAGCTTTCAGCTCCTCAACCTCTTACAATAAAATAATCATAAATACCTTACATCTAGGCTAAGGTGAGATAAACAAATGATAAAACCCCACTTAGATAACCAACTCATAACAAAGTCCTAACATAAGAGTGTAGTCAAAGGCCACTTCGATAACGAACTCATAACAAACTCCTAACATAAGAGTGTTCAAAGGCCACAAGTACATTTTTTTATTACAACGGTCCTTCGTTTTTGCTCACGAGGAATAAAATATTCTAACTCTCTTAACAAACATCCAAAGTGCTTAAACCGACTTTACCTTTCGGAATAATATATTAAAGACCCCAAACACTACGAAAGATAATCTATGAAAGGGAGCCATTCCAAAAGGCCTTCACTAATTCTATCGACCTCCTAGACAACCAATTTTTTTATGAGTGTTCATTAATCCTCACGATCTAACCTAACTAAACACTAAAGAAACAGCTCCACGCCAAATCAAAATGCTATGTCCACAGGAGTCCCCAACTAACAACTTTCGAAATGAATAAGCCAAGGGGAAATTTCCAAGGCGGCGCCAACCTCCATTGACCCAACGAAGAGGACCTCATAATTTGCCCACGAATCAAAAGAGAAAAAACACGCAATAGGTGGACATCGTCGTTTTAACCAGAACCATTGCGTTCTGAAACTCAACTCGTGCTCATGTGTGTATATGAGAGAGCCCCTCAAAAGTGGATCTGCATTGGTGTCTTGGATGGGCCTTCCTTGGCATTTTGCTTTTTCAATCAATGAATCTACAGCAAGATTGGCAGCTCACACTCGTGGTCAAAGGGAAACGCCATGTATGGGTCGACTAAGCTTGTAAAGAACTGTGATGAACAAGTTACGGTCCCTCCAGTTCATCTTCACGGTGCCATTGTGCAACAATTCGCCCAGTCAAGACCAAATTCGATACCCCTTTGCGGACAGACTAGTGCCAATCCCTAGCACTTTATCATCCTCAGACGCTTCATCCAAGAATTGTTTAAAGCCCTCGATAGCAGCCTTCTGAGCAGCTCTGTTTTCCTTCCGATCCTCATCTGCTCGAGTGCGTACATATTGTTCAAATATAGATATGCGTTATGTGTAACTCGGAATGGCCTCCAGCTCGGATTTCTGTCGAAACAGTTTATCAAAGAAATTGAGTCGAGTCATCCTTCCGTAAGCTTCGTAATCAACCAAACCTCTGAGGCGCTGAATTGAAGGAGGAATTCTTGTGACAATCGATTGGCACACTGTCATTTTTTATATCAATTTCCGCCAGCAAGGGCCTCTGGATACATGAGGATGTCTACACGCCACTGGAGTGCTGAACGTGGTCTGGATATGACGAACAAGGGTATCAAAGCAAGGACGTCTGCTACAGGCATCAGTTTGCTGAAATTTTCATCATTCTACGTGTTATCCTGTAGGTTCAACTTAGCCAACAACGCTTCATTGCAAACTGCCAGATGTGAGCATGGAAAAGTTCACAAATGTGCCTTTACCAAGTACTGCTCATGTTCTTTCATATCTCATTCAAGGTTATCAATTGTCATGCAAACTTGAACTGAACTGGCAAGCCAAACAATATTCTCAAATAATGCATACCCATTACTTCTGTTAACTTGATGCATGGATAGAATTGGAGACGAGTTAGGAATGATCCCCTCCTCCTGAAATGGGACTGTCATATTATGCTTTAACATGATTCTATCCAAACAGTGCCCAGGGATGCACTCTTATTACTGTTCCACCGAGAATTCGGATTTCCTTCTTTACTGCCCCTGCAAATTTCTCCTCAGAATGCTGGTGGCCTGAAAATGGCCCTAAGTTTTAACCCTGGATACCCATGCAATTATGGGTAACACAAACACTATAATGGCTCATGCAACTAGGGGGTAACACTAACACTATAATGGCTATCTTAGAGGGTTGTTTCATATCTAAGGATGCCTTATGGTGTGGTTATAATTCTTCTTAGATTAAATGTATGACCTTGAGAGTCAGTTGTATGTATTCTTAGGAATGTAAGTGTGACACCCATTTCATGTCACTCACGACATTTCATCTATCCATTTTTCATCCCATGTCATTTCGTTAGCCATTTCATCCATTTCCACGATATCCCCAATTCACAATTAAGTTATTAACTTATCATATGTCATGCTCTAAGGTCTTCTTACTATTCCTATATATGACTCCTAAGTCAAAGTCAAATGAATCAAAGTACTCTAAGGGAAATGGAGTTAAATGATAAATGTGAGCTATGCCCCATTACAAAAGCCATGATCCTTATGTCCAAGCTTATCTAAGCCAAAACCAAAATAAGGGACTTGCAAATTATATATATATATATATAAGATCAAAAAATGGCGCAAAGAAAGGGTAACTCAAGAAGAAAATTATTTCCATCCAAGGCACACATGGAAAAAAAATCATCAACCCCTAGCTCTTGAAAGCAAAGGGGTGGACCTAGCATTCAAACACATTCCTATGATAGCTAATTCACGAACAGCTTTCCCTAACATCACATTCATTTCATTACCCTCACCTTGCTTATAAACTTAGGAAATGAACTTAGTCTTGGGTGTAACATGAAAATATGGATCAATGATAATTATAATGCTATTGAGATAAATAATAAAAAAAGGGTAATTATAAGGTTATTGGGATAATTAATCAAAAGAGAGTGAGTTAAAAGCACTTGTAAGCCTTTTCTATTAATGTTTTCATATTATACGATATTTTTCTAAGTCATATCTTATATTGTCTAACACTTGGTTGATTATCTATACATGACATGATGTCCCCTCCAAGATGACGCGCCCCCTTCTCCATGCACACATATGAGCCTTTGGATGCATGTATTTCTTCATTCCTTGGCACTTGTGAGAGGACCAACCCTCCTTGATGACTTAGACGAGCTAGCCACATTAATTTTACACACATATCAATTTTCTTCACTCTTGAAGGACATGGCACACATATCAAGGAGTTGATTGCACACATTCTAGAGGAGCGTCCTAAGGTTTTTGTTGTATAATA
Source organism: Pseudotsuga menziesii (assembly GCA_001517045.1). Taxonomy (NCBI): domain Eukaryota; kingdom Viridiplantae; phylum Streptophyta; class Pinopsida; order Pinales; family Pinaceae; genus Pseudotsuga; species Pseudotsuga menziesii. The sequence continues at coordinate 45,281 of LPNX010209008.1, read as the reverse complement.
GACCCTTGAGACACTTGGCATCATTTTTCTAAAGGAGCACTCCATCACTTTAGGCATATTTCATCATGGTTTGATTTGTCTATGTGGTACATAGCACCTTGGAGGACCATTCTTGCCACATGTGCCACCTTATATTGGAGCATTCACCACTTTACCTCGGCTTTGATGAGAGCACTCCTCTCTTTGACCTCTTACCTTAGAGAGTAAGTTGCTAGCATTGACTTGTCATGCATTTGGACTAGGTTACCAAGCTTTTATTATCTCACCTTGTCTTCTAGAACACTTGACTTAGTGCTCCTTCATGTATTATTCAATGTTCCCCCAAGTTTCTGGGATGGGGGGACGTGGGAGCGGGGAAACGCACATTCGGGACGCGTGGAGACCATCCCCAAATTTAGGAAAATTCGGGGAGGGGGGGCGGCATGGGGATGTCTCTAAAATTATAAATATAAAAAATGATAATTCATTTGATGTATATTCATGATTGTGCAATGTAAATACTAAATATATTGATTTATTTTCTAAGTAGTACAAAGTAGGGATTGCAAAAAGTGAAAATAATGGAAAACATTAAAAAAAATTCATAAGGGCATGGTGGGGGGAAACGTTTCGCCAGGAGTCCCCAAGTCCCTAGGACGCAGGAAACGTGGAAACGCGTCCCCAACCCTGCGTGACGCGTTCCCGTGGAACACTGGTATTATTCTCTCCTCCTAGTGGTGCACTCCCCTTTACATGGTTAAGATCTAGGGTTTTGGATTGTTATTTTTTACCATGTCAATACCATATTCTAGATGAATTAGTTGCTCTCCCATCGTATCACAACTTCATCTCATGACCCAAGTCCAGCTCCGTCCCGTGGCCTAATTTGTCACTTGGCCCAAGTCACGACCTACCCTACGACTGAAGACCTCCCCTACAACAAAGCCTCCTTGTTGTGGTCACTTTAGTTGTGAATTGTGAACCTTCTGTAGCTCAACCTCCCCTTGATCCAACCTCTCCCTTTTTGTAGCCAAATTCTCTTAGAACCCACGACTCTAACTTCTAAATGAGGCCAGAAACACACGTCGAGAAGTTGTGACTCTTAGAATTCGTGAGGTAACCCACGACAAGTGTGAATTTGTGGCTATCTCCAAGGCAAGGCACCTACAACTCTCATCAAAGGCGTCGCTATAAATTTGGGCCACAAAATGTCGGTCCCAAATTTCAATTTTAGAGGTAGCCACTTATCAGAGTTTTTCAGTGAGAGAGAACAAAGGGCATGGGAGACTCTACTCCCTTGAAGTCTAACGATTTCTACAGTTGGGACCATATAGCATATGCTAAACAATGTAATAGGAACCAAGGACCAACATATAGCCCCACAGATATAACATTGGAATTTGACTTCTCATTCTAGACTTCCCAAATTAAAAAAATGTTGGAACATATGGAATATCTTGAAACTGCAAACAAAAAACTTCGTTATGATATGCAACAAGCCCAACAGGAAATGCTCACTCTTTCGAAAAAACATATCCCTCATGAAACTTCTAGAGGAAGGGAAAGCGCAGGAAGCCCTGCAACCCCTAAATGATGCCTTCCATGTTGAAATTCTTGACCTTAGGAACAAACACGAGGAAATCTGAAACCAGTAGACCACTTTCAAACAAGAAACAAAGAGCCATCTTAATTCTTGGGCAAAGGTGGTCAGGAATGGTGATAGAGCCCCCCCTCCTCTCACTGTGGTTGAGGAAGTAGTACAAACCAAGCTACTTGAAGAGCAGAACCAGAGAAACCTAAAGGTTAGAGGGCTTCCCTTTCCCTCTCCCTCCCCAGATGACATCACCTAGTATTCAATAGTAGGGGAGGTCATCATTTTGGGTGATTTCAACGCTGGCACCATAACTCTTCAAACCCCTCTACATGATCACTCTAAGGATGTGTTTTGTATTTAGGAGATTGATCCAGCTTCAGTGGGGCTTCGTTGATCATCTAATGATGCTTTGGGACATCTTACAGGATATGGAAGACACCTCATACGGCTTGGAGAATCTCATGAGCTTCTGATCCTTAATGGACTTCCCCGCTTCCCATCTTCTTGCTTCTTTACCTACCAACCTCACAATGGGGGTACAAGTGTAGTGGATTACGTCCTTTCTAGCCAAGACCTACACCCCTTTATTCATCACTTTTCAATCACTCCCATCACCTTCGCCACCCGTGCTTTTCTCTCCTTCTCCCTTCAGATTAACACCCCTCGTGCCCCGCCCCCTCCCAGTCCTGGCCCACCCTTGACCACTATCTTTGCCAAAGGTCACCTCGACACATTCACTTCCACTCTTTGCTAAATGCTCCCTTTCGAGCTTCACTTTGCATCCCTTACATCTGCCTCTGATTAGTACGCTTGTCTTCCATCCATCATTTGGGAGGTTTCCCTTACAACTTATCCCCACTCAACTCGATGTGCCTCCCAATCCCAAAAATATGGGTCCCACCACATGAACTAGTGATACAATGAAGACTACAAAGACCTCCATACACAACTTTGACATGCCTTCACTCATGCTCAAGCCTCATACCCCGACCTTAAAGCCTCCTACCGTCGACTCTCTTGATGAGGTTTTTTTCTTCTTGGCACATGTAGCTATAGGTTTGTTGAGGTTTAGATTCCTTACTACATGAGTTTTGACCATTGGCACACTTCTTGAGAGGTAGTTATAGATTGGATGCCACACTTGTGTCACATTCTGACTATTTTTGATGGGCCATCTCACTCCAAGAACCACATGTGCCACACTCGATAGAGTTTGTTGGGGTCACTTTGCTATATTGTTGGAATCGTCCACCCATTGAGGAGGTTTGTTGCACCCTTCTCTATGCTTGGGAGGCTAGACATTGAGGTTGGAATTGGTGTTACCCTTCTTTTGATGGTGCACCCCCATTTCATGGTGCAATTATCTCTTGAGATGTGTAAAGATTTTTTTTTTCGGGTGGTTCACAACCTTGAGAATAGAGGTCGAGGCTCGCTACATCCACAGTAATAATTCTAGGGGGGCACCTGAAGGAGCCTTGCCCTATTGGCTCCAGTTTTGGGAGCCTAACCTCGAAGGACCCAGAGAGTTGGATTCATGAGAATTGAACCTTCGACCTCAATATCAAACGGTCTTTGGATTTGGACTCCAACCAATTGAGCTACCCCTCAGGGCTTTTGAGATGTGTAAAGATGGCATAACCACCTTCTACTTTATGCATTGTTGACCTCATCCACCTATTAAATTAATTAGTGGATAGTGGTTGTTTATTTTTCCCAAAGTTAGATTAGGGTTTGAACTAAGGATATTATTATTTTATTATTGGAGGGTTGTTGAATCTAAAACTCCATATAAGAGGCTCCTCCCTGCTTTCTCCCTTTTTTTGAGATTGTTCAAATTGTGATTCTTGCTACAATCCTATATTGTATTATCAACAAATCAGCAATTCCTCCAATCAGCCCTAAAGGCACATTATTTCTCGAAAACTAAAGTGGTTTTTACCACTACCTAAAAGTGGTTTTTACCACTCGTCTCTTTACAACCCCCTTCCTTCTTCCTTGCATATGTAGGTTAAAAGTGGTGTGCATCTTTGATGAGTTTGAAGTTTCTTATTAATGTTGCATTGTCTTTCATATCTTAGTTACTTAGACTATCTTGTTTTTTTCTTATTCATCATTTTTTAAGTGAATAACCAACCTACAATCTAGAGAAGTTCTCTTGCCTTTTCTAACTTGCGATTTAGAGTAGTTTTCTAATAACAATTAAAAGTGGTTTTTAGTTTTACCCCTGCTCCCTAATATTAGCTATGGCTAACCTACAATCTAAAGTAGTTTACACCCACTATTTCATTTTCTTAGCTAGTTTAACTTACAATGTGTTTCCCCCTAATACACACCTCAGGTAACGTGGCAGAAATCTTCAAGCCACTGGGTGCGACTTTTGGGGAAAGTCTTGAGTCAAGTATTGTCACTTGATCTTGACTTCTCCGTTTAGGCTAACTCCTAATGAAGCCATAGGGGGTAATCCCTAAAATTAACTAAACTTTTTTAAGTTTTAAGCTATGTGAATTAAAGTGATTTAGAAGTTACAAGAAATGCTGAAAACAAGAACTACAAATAGATTTAAAGGAACAACATAAGAAAGCACATTACATTCAACACATAAATTAACGTACATAAAAAAAGGTAAATGCATGATTGATTGCGAGTAGACCAGTGCTAATGTAGTCAGATAGTGTTGTTGTGACGTGAAAGTATTGCAGTTGTCTCATTGGTAAATTTTAAGTTATTAACGATGAGTGGATTAAGGACTGGGTTCATTCTTGGTTTGTCCCACTAAGACTTGCCTTCTTGAACTTAGCGCTAAAGCAACTTTACCAAGTGTGCAACAGGGTGAGGCACAACCTGCTTGGAGTAACGACCTTACTCTGTGGTATTCACTCTTTATGACCTCCGGAGTTCTCAAAGATTAGTTTTATGTGGATTTTCCTATTTAGACTAGACACTCTAATCCCTTTTTGGTATGACCAACTGATCGGATGAGTCGCAGAGGTCCATAGCATACGGGGATTTGAGCCACGATTTGTTACTTTAAGAAAAAATAAGTAAATGAGGATAAGAATTAATCTACATGAAGTGAGTGCAGAAGTGTGATTAATCTAAATGAAAATAAAATTGCAAAAAACGTATACGGTTATGTGTGCTAGTGTTTGCAAGAAATAAATACTACATCCTGAGTGAGTTTGTGGTACGATATTGAATCGGAACCAACAAACGGTTAATTTTACCCTTAATTAATCTAATTGCAGTAAAAGTAAAGGCGAAAAAGGTTTAGAGAAAATCATACCACGAAAGGTGACACAACACAAAATCCCCCTAGGGGGAATGGGATGTGGGCGCTATGTTGCCCACTTGCTTTTTATTATGAGTTATTACAAACTTAGAAATGCTTGTGATCCTTTGAAGAATAGTATGATTAATCTTACCAATTCTCAAAAAAATGGACTAAAAGAGGGAGGAAACATCTGAGGTGCTCTAGATGCCTCAAAAGTTTAAAATTTTGCCAAAGATTCCTTCTACATGTTCGTCAAAGCTGTAAAAACAGCGAGCTATTAGTAACCAAAGACACCCAAAAACACTTTAAAAGTGTCTTAAAAATACTTAAAAATTTACTAAGTTAATCTATGCTTAAAATAGATAAAATAACCAAGGAAAGCGAGCTTTCCTTGGGATCTTAGCTTGCCTTTCGGGGCAGCCAATGAAAGCACTTTAAATTGATAGACATAAACTTGTAAACTCAAACTAACTTCTACTTCAAGCCTTAAAATTTCACTAGGAAATGACTTGTATAATGTGAAGCTAGATCTAGTATGAAAAATGAACATTTTAACCCCAAGATCTAAGCATATATAAAATAAGATCTAAAGAAATAAATTTTACTTTAAAAAGTAGATTTGAAATGTAAGAAAACCGGTAATCAAGAAACGTTTATTTTAAGATTGAGAGGAGATGAAGCAACCGATATCCCTGAACTTGGGCTATGGAGTTGTAGAGGCGGATCAAGGAAAGACTATGTCTTTTGTAGAGATCCATAGTGAAGGAGAAGTCAAACAAGAATCACTTTCTTCTCTAGGTGGAAGTACCTACAAAACTTAGAATATACTTGCCACAAAGCCCGCCAAATTTGTATTGCCTACACTCAAGGTTAGGATATCATGCAAGTAAACAAACTAGAACATGAAATTTCCTTAGCCTTTAAACATAAACAAATAAAAGAAAGAGCTAAACAAATCAATTCTTCATTTATATGGATTGGAAACTATGTTGCACGAGTTTCCGGAACGCGGGAATGCGGGTACAAGTGTCCGATACAGCTAGAAGTTTCCCCTAAATTTATAGGAAACGATGGGTTGGGAGTGACAATAATATATATTAAAAAATATAAAAAATAATATAATTAAAAAACAAAATTGATATATGGCATGCTATTTAAGGATTGTATTATAAAATTAAAATATCATGCACATTATAATTCACTGATAAAGGAATCCATACCTCATAATACCATTTTCATCCTTCAATAAAATTAAAATACCATAAAATTTAAAGTATAATATTAAAAATGTTGAAAGTAATACATAGTTCAAAATTTGGCAAAAATGCCTAAGTACTAGATAGTCCAAAAGTGCCCAAAGGCCAAGGCCCAAAATATATCACGAGTTACAATGAAGATGATCATAAAGTGTGATCTTCAACAAGCTTGAGCCTCACTAGGCATTGCACCTCTATGGTCACCACCACCATCATCATCATCACCAACAATAGATGCAATGTCATTTAAGGGTATGCCAACCAAACCTGCATTTGGTAGATTTATCCTCATCATCGTCAATTTGAGCAGCATCTTCAACATCCACATCCCACTGTGCTGCAAGGCCCTCTAAATACTCAGGTAGCTTCCTGGAAAAAAGTCGAAGACTACTATGCACATAAACCAGTTTCTCTGCTCTCTTAGAAGTAAGTCTATTCCTCTTAACAGAGTGGCTGAAACTATAAGTAGACCAATTCCTTTCAGCTGCTGATGAAATGGAAATTTGAGATAGCAAGTGTGAAGGAAGTTGTCGAAGCTCTTGGACATTCCCCCATACATTCTCCACCATTCTATGAGATTATTTTGTGCATAAATCTTGATGCACCGCCTTGCATCTTGAGTGAATGCAGAGGGACTTAAGGTTCCAAAATCAATAAATTGCCCTCGCAACACATTTGCTTCATCTAGGGTATACATATTGTTTATGGCGTCAAGAAAGCCATGTTTTACCACTTTGGATTCAAGGCTTATGCAGCCATGTGAAGAGAGGTATTGAGTTTGTTCCATCTCTTCTCTATTATCTTATGGATTTCTTGGAAAATTTCCAAACAAGGGTTTCTCTAACGAATTACATTCCTTACCTTTCTTACCATACAATCCATACATTCATATACTTCCCCAAGATTAGGGGAATCAGAATCTGCATACCTAATCAACTCCAGAATTGGAGATGTAAAAGAAACAATATACTTACACTCACACCACCAATCCTCATTAAGAAGCATATCTTTTATCTTCTTTGCTTGAGTTGATTTAGACTCGAATCACGAATTCCACTTTTCTGCAACGACAGTGGCTTGTAAGGGTGCATACNACCACCAATCCTCATTAAGAAGCATATCTTTTATCTTCTTTGCTTGAGTTGATTTAGACTCGAATCACGAATTCCACTTTTCTGCAACGACAGTGGCTTGTAAGGGGGCATAC
>LPNX010209008.1:27217-37905 GCA_001517045.1 Pseudotsuga menziesii | reverse complement strand
ACCTCAACCATACACTCAAGAAGAATGAAGTATGTTACATACCTTGTTTCTATAGGCTTCAAAAATTGTTTACGTGATTTCATCCTGTAGATTGCCAATGAGGCATGGTGGTTGCAAATGAACATTTGTGCCTCTCTTGCCTCTAAAATGATTTTTGAAATCCAATGTCTTTGAAGACATTGTTAAGAGCATGTACACAACAAGGAGTCCAAAAGATATGCTTGTATCGGCTTTGGACCATCAATCCAGCTGCTTTGTAAAGAGGTGATGCATCTGTGATATTGTGTACAACATTTGAAGGACCAATCTCATCAATTGCATCCTTCAACACTTCAAACATGAAAGTAGCATCTTTCAATTTTCCACTACAATCAATTGTTCTTAAGAAGTAGGGCCCTGTAGGAGATGTAACAATAATATTCAACAATGGCCTATGTTGAATGTATGTCCAACCGTCCATGACTATTGAACACTCTGAATAAGTGCATGATTGTTTGAGGTCCGCCATACGACCCTGCATTCTTGTCACCCCCTTGTCTAACAATGGTGTCATCATTCTATTGTAACCTGGGGGTGTATATCCTTGCCCAACAACTAAGATTTGTTTCACCATTTCCTTGTAATATAGTGAACGGGTGGCATTAAAGGAAATCCCATTTTCCATGAAAAAATCAGTGACAACATCATCAGCCTCATCCCTATGTACAACATTGTAGATTTTACGAATTTGTTCAACAACAGCAACACTAGTAGACTTGTTCCTCTCAGGAGTAGAACTCACTTGAGACTCAACTTGGTATAGTTGACTTTGATTCATTGAATCTTGGACATCATTGGAGGATGATATTAAGTCAGTATCATAGACACCTGTGGCACCCATGTGAAGCTTGGTCAACTCCATTATTTTTTCAACATTACATGTACAACCCTTAACCCCATCACTAGATATGGACAAGAGATGATGCCACACTCTAGTATAGCTCCCCTTAAACACATGACTTCACAACATGCACATCCATTCTTCACAACCCCCGCTGTTCTTTTTCTTATTTTGAGTAATTTTCTTCACAAATTTTAACAAGAGTTTCTTGGGGTCTGTTCTTTGGCTTGGGCTTGGGCTTTCAACTGGACTTGGAGTAGAATTAGTGTCTTGCTCACTAGATGGTATGCTCCCACTCTCCATGACTTCCCTGAATAGTACACAACATATCATGTTTAAAATTTAGTTTGATGACAAATGTGCATAGTTAAAACTTAAAACTTAAAACAAATTGAAATTTAATTATTGAGATATGAAAAGTGAAAAATAAAAAATGTATGCAACAATGAATCTGATTTATAAGTTATTTAATGAAAAGCGTGTTCATTTATACATGCCAAATTGAAATAAATTATCAATGAACATAAACTTATAAAATCATAAATCATAACTATATACTAATATTAAATATAGTATAACTTAAAAACTTTAAAAGTATTATCTGTTCTAAAACTTTAATTAATATGTAATTTGAATGAAAGATTTATGAAAGTAAAGTTGTAAAGTGAAACTTGGCATTGGAGATCGAACATAATAAATACATAATTTCTAAACTTAATTGTAACTAAGCTAGATATATAGCTTATATGATTGTATTGTATCTTTGCCTTTTTGAATATTTAATAAAAATTAAAATGATTCAATGAATCATTAAATTATATTATTTTGATTTTTGTATATATACTCAAAATTTAAAATTGTAGTATAGCAAGAAAAATAAAAACATAATTTAAAAAAAATGCAATTGACATAATAAAATTTCTAATTAAAATAGTTAATTAACATTGTGATTGATATAACTAATTATAAAAATAAATTACAATTGTTATCATAATCTAAAATACAATTGATTCATTCATAAAAATTAAATTTTAAAAAATGATAAGAAAAATTAATAGAAATTAAAACAATAAAATGTAAATTAAAATATTTTAATTGTAACATTACTTTATTGAATAAAAAATTAAAATAATAATAATAACATTTGCAATAAATAGAAATATTTAAAAATTAATACACATTATCATTCACCTAAGAAAAAACAAAAATTATTTAAATTAAAAATTTGTAAAATTATAAATGCAGCCATATGCATTGCCATTCACTTAATAAAAAAATTTAAAAGTTAAAAACATAATTTAATAATTATTCGTTTTTTCTTTTTTTCTTTTTCTTTTTTTCAGAGGAAAAAATACCAGTCTTTGTTATTCAATTGAATCAAAAGACATCATTTACATACCAATATGATGACTGAAAAACAGATCCGTCTCAAGCAAAACATAACATTACAATACAGAGCATCAATACTAGAAAAAAAGTCTGATCGTAGTAGACTTTTCTCATCATTCTTGAATAAATCAGGTCAGAAATGCTGATAAGAATCTGAGGTGAACTTTAAACATAACAATTTAGAGCAAAAACAGTTGGCAGAGTGGACTCTAACTGAACAAAAATAGATACACCATCAACTGCTGAAATCATAAGCTGAATAATACAGAATCAACTACTCTAGAAAAGATCAAGACTGCCTTGATAAATAACCAAACCATCCATAGTTTCTGAAAAAGAAACAAATCCCATATCTAAATGTAACGCTTTTTTTGAGAGATCATCTGCTAGCGAATTATGCTCACGAAATGTGTGTTTAAAGATCATCGGAGGGACCAAATGAATCATATATCTTATGTCGGAACACCAATGCATCAAAGATGGAACATTAAGTGCTGAAATTCTGTTAAGCCAAGAAATAATTACCATGGAATCACCATATATCAACTGCAAAGGAATTCCCATAAAAAAACCGACTCTTAGAAGTGCCCAAAGAGCCAATAATCCCGCTCTGGTATTCGTGCTTCTTCCACATCCCATAGAAAAACTGAAGAAGTGAGAATCATTGATAAAAATCACAAATCATGAGCCTCCTAGATTTTTCGCAGCAGCTCTATCAAAGAACCCACATGGAAAGCTTTTTAAAGGAGTCGGACCACGATCACGGGATTTATTGATAAATATCGGCATAGGGAAAGAATTTACCAATCCTTCAATCCTAGAAATCAGAGCTGAGAAGGATGGTTTTTTGTTTTCAAATAAGCAATGATTTCGAAGAAGCCAGATTCCCCAGAGAATAAACATAGGAAGGTATCTGAAGGGAGCAGATCGTGCAGTAGAGATAAACCATTGGTCCAAATAAGAATGGACAAAGCTATAGACTGGGAAAGAACACTTGAATTTAACAGCAAAATGATTGAAGATTCTAGCTGAGAATGGACAACAGAAAAATAAATGATGAATGTCTTCCATATTATCATCACACAAGACACATCGACTGGGTCCCATGAAGCCACGACCTTGTAATTGATCCCAGGTTAAAATCTTTCCTCTTATCATCAACCAAATGAAACATTTTAATTTCAGAGGAATATTCAAAGTCCATAAAATTTTCAGAACTGAATCATTAATCTCTGAACATATATCAGAGAAAATGCTTTTATATCCTTTAGCAGCTATTAGAGGACCTGTATATTTGTTATGAGACCAAGAAATAGAATCATTTTGATTATTGAGTCGAATGCGGCCATATTCCAATCCTCTAATAAAATTGTCCCAAGCTGTTTTCCATTCACCAATGAGATCAAGATCTTCAGATGAGAACCAATAACCAGTGGCAAAGGAAGTTTAGTTACGGGCTTGAGCAAGGGTGCATATGCCAAAGTCTTCTAAGTAATCCCTTAAATCTCTTCGCAGAACAAAGAAAGATCCCATACCAATGAAAGGGCCTGCACCCAAACTGATGGACTCTCCATTCCCTACTTTCTAGATGATACCTCAGCCAATCCAGGGTAGGGTGGAGATGAAGCCCCTCCAGATAATTGAGGCATTCCTAGAAATGAATTTCTTATCTTTGAACCATAAATGCAGAGGTTTATTTTTCAGATATTTAACAGTAATGAGGAGATTCCAGATCCCCTTGCCATTTAATGCTAGCCAAAAGCTTTTCATCCTCAAGGATAGACTGAAACTAGGAAGATGTTTAATTCCCCAACCGCCATGAGAGGTAGGGCGAGCCAAAAGATGCCAATCCACAAGATGGAATTTTTTAGTCTTTGATGAAGAGCCCCACAGAAACGAAAATATCATCTTTCTGAGTTTATCTAAAATAGAGGTTGGAATCGGAACCAAAGCCATCCAATAAACTGGCATGCTTGATAAAACAGAATGAATGAGGACAAGACGACCTCCCATAGAAAGGAATCTATTTGTCCAATGAGAAATTTTCTTTTCAAATTTTGAAACCAACCAGAGCCAATCCTTAACCAAATAACCTGATGGCTTCAGAAAGTAGCCAAGCTAACCAAACCCTTTTCGAATATCATCCACTTTGAAAGGAAGAATATCTATAATTCTGTGGAGAGTGTCCTCACTCAGATCATTATAGAGAAAACTTGATTTGTTCACATTAATACTCATACCTGAAGCCTCACAAAAAATATCAAGTATGGCTTTGAAGGCTAACCATTCCTCAAATGAACCCAAGCCAAATAAAATCACATCATCTACAAAAAGTAAATGGGTGAGAGAAAGCTAATAAGAAATTTTGATTCCTTTAATCTTACCATTTCTCTTTGCATCCTCTATCAAAAGACTAAGCCCTTCTATTACCAGAATGAACAGGAGGGGGGATAGAGGGCATCCCTGCCGTATTCCCCGGGAGGCAGAAAAGAAAGAAGTAGGAGAGCCATTAACAAGCACAGCAAAGTTGGTTGAAGAAACGCATCCCATTATCCAGTTTACCCCAACAAGGGGAACCCCTATTTGAATGAGAAGGAGACGTATGAAAGTCCAATTTACTCTGTCAAAGGCTTTAGATAAATCCAATTTAAGAATGAGAGCACACCTTTTTCTGGAATTGACAGTATGCAGTACCTCTTGAGAAATGGCTATGGGTTCAAGGATTTGGCAATTTTAAAAAAAACCAAATTGTTGAGGAGAAATAGCTTTATCAAGAAAAGGCTTTAGCCTCATAGCCGCAACTTTAGAAATGAGCTTATAGCAGAGGTTACATAGAGAAATGGGGCGAAAGTCGGCAAAAGAGATAGGCAAATCAACCTTCGGAATGAGAGCAAGGAAAGTAGAGTTGAGAGCAAGAGAAACTTTGCCTGAGATTCTGGAAGTTTCCACCATATTAACAAGAAGAGGACCCAAAAGATCAAAGAAAGTAAAAAAGAACTCAACTGGCCATCCATCCGGACCAGGAGCCTTATCTTTTTTAAAGAGTTTTAAAGGCATTTCAACTTCCAAAATAGTAACAGGTTTAGTAAAGGCTGTTATCTTCTCTGAACTGATAAAGGAAGGAAAGAGACGGATAACCTTGAGCTGAGCTACCAGATTAGTCAAATGATCATCCTCAAACAAGGACTTAAAATGACGAATACCAAGGTCTTTAAGACTTTTATCATCTGAAACCCAATTTCCCAATTCATCTTGAAGAATCCAAATCGCATTATGGTTTTTGCGGGCTGAAGCCACAGCATGAAAATATTTAGTATTTGCATCCCCTTTTTGAGCCCAGGTAATTCTGCTTTGAAGTCTGGCAGAATTAATTTCATGATCAATCAGCTTTTGAAGATCATTTTTAAGAGAATTCAATTTTAGTTGCTGATCTTGATTTAAAATTGTTGAATGAGAGGAAAGGAGAATAGCACTTATTTCCTTTTCCAAAGCAACAGACTTGTCTTTCATCTTTAACGCTTCAGCTTTAGTCCAAGACTTAACCTTCTCCTTTAAAGTTCTAATTCTATTATAGAGATCCTGCATAGCATCCAAAGAGGGATTTGAAAGGATACGAGGACATTCAGAACGAACCATATGAATAAAATCCTCATTATCTAACCAAGATTGGTTAAATTTAAAGGGATAGGCACAATGACTGTGGTGATCAGTCCATTCCAGAACCATAGGAAAATGATCAGAAATCCCACATCTGTGAGCCCATACTCGATACCTTTGAAGTGAGCTGACAAGCTGATCTGATAATAAAAATCGATCCAATCTTTTTGAAATACCATCTTCCCCTATCCTTACATTCCTCCAGGTAGGTCCAGCACAGGGAGAAGTCACATCCACTAAATGATGGTCAGAGAACAGTTTAGAGAAAAAAGGACCCAAAGGGTCAGGATGCGCTTTAGAGCCCCAAATCTCAGAGGCATTTAGAGTCAGGTTTAGATCACCGGCTAAAATAAGATTTGGAAGAGAGAGAAGACCACCCGAAGCCACAGCATTCCAATAGGAGTCCCGATTAAAGTAAGGACCATAGCAGTTTAAAATTGAGAGATTGAGGGAATATCCCCAGATCGAAGCTTTTAGCAGAATACCAACAACAGTATGAAAGGCTTTGCATTTAATGATTTTCGGATTCCAGCCAGAGAGAATGCCTCCAGAGAGGCCATTAGAGCTAAGAGCACAAAACTCCCAGCCCGGGCAAAGTTTAGAAAAGGCATATAAAGCAGGATAAGGACTAGTCATGGTTTCCTGAAACAGAACAACATCAGGAGAGAGAGCGAACAACAAATGACGAAGGCTTTTATGCTTGGCCAGACCCCCCAAGCCACGAACATTCAAAGAAAGGATGCACATTAAGAAACCGAAGAATCAGGGGTCGAAGCTCGAAGGACCCTATGAGAAGGAGAAGTGTGAGATCGCTCTGTTGTTTTTAATCTCTCAGATAGAGGAGTATAAGGAGCCTGGACTAAATCAGTTGAATCAAGAGTGGGTTTGGTGGATTTTTTCTTCCGCCTAATAGTAGCATTCTCAAAACGAATTGAGTCTAGGGGGAGAATCGAAGGAGAAAGAGGCGTCTTATCCGAGAAAATACTTAAGGATTTTTGCAAAGTGGGATCGACAAAGGAAGGGGAAGCTGCGGGTCTGAGAGGAGGCGAACCTGAAAATTGGGGCCCTGTCTAGCCAGAAGAGGTTAGAGGAGGGAAGTCGGCCTCAGAAAACAGAGGGACGGGGGGATTGACAATCGATGGGTTCGAAGAAGGGAAAGTTTTTAGCGGGGAATCAACAGGAATGCCTGAGAGAATTGGAGCAGAAAGAGGGCAAATGGCTAGGGCTGACGGGGAGGGCTCTTGTAACAAAGAATCAGTCTTGGGAGGTTCCAAAAGGTCGAGCTCCCTTGGAGGATTTAAGCCCGAAGAAAGAGAAGCTTTTTTCCTGCTGATCACTGAGTCAATCAATGCCAGATCAATGTCTGTCGCTTCCCCAAATAAAGAAACAACATTATTCAATTGACCAGAAGAGGAGACATTATGTACCGGAGTCTTACAATCCTCTGAAGGCGAGTTTAAAGGAGAGTTAACAAAGGAATTAGACAAAGAGCGCTTAACAGGCCCACGACGAAAAGACGGACAGTCTCGTCGTAAATGGCCCGTCTCCCGGCACACACTGCATCTAAAGGGGATGCCTTGAAAATCTAATCGTTGAATAAGCAAACGCTAATGACAGAGAATCTCTACTTCAGCAGGAAGGCCTTTAGTGATATCTAGTTCAACAAGAATTTTCGCCTTCCTTTTATCATAGGAATTCATGAAATCATCCTCTAACGCCACAAACCGACCTATAGTATTACCAACTCCTTCCAAAAGGGTTCGATTCTAGAGCGGGAAGAGAAGCCTTGGGAGAATTGCCCACAGATGGCGGTTTTTCACTCTTTCTCTCGCACGATCGAAGTTTACATGCCAACGATCTAGCACTAACGAACCATTTCCCACTCTCCATAAGCGGCTTAAGACCTCAGTGGCATGCGATTCCTCTAAGAAGACAAAAACGATCCAGCCTCGAACCAGCAAGCTGATAGCTGGAACATAGGAAAGAAATGGTTTCCAATGCTCAGAAGCCCAAGAAAACCAGTCTTTTTTTTCCAAGGAAACATATTCCAACCTACCAATTAAAACACGACGACTCAGTGCTTCCACCCTCTCCAAATAAATATCCCGACCAACCACATAGCGAAGTTTCCCTTCCAAAGTTTTGTAAGCCTTTGCCTTTCTACGCCTCTGAAATCTAGTAGAGCCATGGTCTACTCTAGGGTCTGGAGACCCATCATGGGTCTCCACCATCGGATCCAAGGAAAAGCTCACCAATAAGCAGTCAACAAAAACAGAACAACACCTCAATCGACACAGACAACCCAATATCGATCCTCGGAAGAGAGAAGTAACAGAAAAAGGATTAAACTTCTCCAATAGCCTTTATGTAAACATCAAAAATCGACCCAGGCAAAGTAAGATCAGAACATCTAATAAAAGAAAGACATGCGAAGACCCCATAGAAACCGCATACAATCCTGAACAGACCGAGTCGGGGAAATAGAAAGAGCGAGTTAACAGGACACAATCGTCATAAATCCAAATAACAAGCGCTGGTAAGGGAACGACAACAGGAAACGAGCAGAAACTTCCTCGAAACCCTCAAACCTTCGGATAGGGAAAACGGTGAGGGAGAAAAATCAGACATCACAGATCAAATACAAACCCATTACCAAGTCCGGGACAAGCAATAAGAAGCATAATAACAGTTGAAGGAACAAACCCCAACTAAAAGACCGATTCGAAAAAAGAAGGGTTAAACCCTCATCAATAAACCCTGAGCTTTTGAACAGGGAGACGACCATCCAATTGCGCTAAAGTCAATCTCTAACAGCCACGAAACTTAGCAGTCGACCCTGATAAAGCCAAATCCAATTGAAATAACTCTAATTGATCACACGCAATTTGAAATTGTTAATAGTATTGAAGAAAAATCAGACCTCATAGATCAAATACAAACCCATAACCAAGTCTGGGACAAGCAATAAGAAGCTTAAAACAGCCTAAGGACAAACCCTAGCTAATAGACCGATTCAAAATAAGAAGGATTAAACCCTCGTCAATGAACCCTGAGCTTTTGAACAGGGAGATGACAATCCAAGTGCGCTAAAGTCAAACTCTAGCAGCCACGTTATAACCATTCACTTAATAACAATTTTAAAAAGTTAAAAACATAATTTAATAATTTATAAAATTATAAATTAAATATTAAAATTAAAAAAAATTAAAAGGAAAGTTTAAAATAAATTAATAAATAAAATTTAAAACTTTAAAAATAAACCATGGGCGATTGAAAAATTAAAATAACTTATTAAATAATAAAAACAAAACATATATTAATAATTATATAAACCATGCACCATTGTTATATAATAAATTAAAAAATTAAAACTTAAAATAATTATATAAACCATGCACCATTGTTATATAATAAATTAAAAAATTAAAACTTAAAACTAGTTAAAAATTAAAATTAATTATAATACCTTAATGCCAGAAGTCTACGTAGTCTGTTGTGTCTTCTTTGTAATCAACAATTTCTATATCACGATTTGATCAGCAATCCGGCAATTTGACGTTGTGGAGGCTGGCGTCTAGAGTCTATGGAGTCAAGATAATTAACTTCTCACGTCGATTCGATTTCAAGGGGCAAGCGTCTAAAGCAAGTGTAACAGAGCTCTGAACTTTGAACTCTGAACTCGGTGTGGACATGAAGGCTGCTAAACCCTCTGCGTTCTAAGTTTCTAATTTCTCACAGGCGTCTCAGCTTGGCACTCGCTGGACTCTATCAGAGCTAGCACACTACTTCGCTCTCTCACAGCCACACTGAACACTCAAGCGAAGACACTGAATAGTGAACCCTCAAGTAGAGTTGAACACTCAAGCGAAGACATTGAACAGTGAATCGGAAGCAGAAATGGAAAATGGATATTACAGCAGCTAGGGATTTATTTATAGTTTTTTTCATTACAGATTGGCGTTGGCGGGAGAGATTAACCTTGGCAGGAGAGATTAACCTTAGCGGGAGTACTTCCCATTGGCGAGATGGTCAATTCGTCCGAAAATTGGGGTCCCATGTAATTCAAAACAGTTGGGCATTCCTGCTCAACGAGGAGTGTGCGGGAGTTCCTCGTCAAATCGGGAGCATGTGGAAGCTCCCAGAAGACGGAACTCGGAAGTATACGTTCCCACGCTCCCAAATTTTGCAATTGCCCATTCCCGAAAAGTTCTGTAGCTCTCGGAATCGTTCCCACAGTTTTTGGAACATTTCGTACCCGTTCCTAAGCTCCCAGAAACGCAGGAACTTCTGGAACAAGTTCCCTGAAGTCCGGGAGCGGTTCCCATGCAACGTAGATTAGAAACAATCACTCGAAGGCAGAAAGATTGACAAGCATAAAAGGACAAACCTAACTAAGATACAATTACCTCCTTGAGCATAGAAGGCAATCAACATCCACACATCCAATGTGATACACCCATGTAACCTCCAAATCTTTGATTCAATAAAATAACTAAACAGTATTACAATGGAATTTGAGAAGAGCTTCAATCCTTCCTTCAAATGAAGGTGCCTTGCTTAAATAGAAAAACCCAAGACCAAAAGGGCACACTTATTCAAATGGACTTGTCAATTGGTGGAGAAAAAATGAATTTCCTTGGAGTGATGAGGAACTAGAATAGAGATACTCCAAAAGTAAAATCGCCACCTCTTAATCAATCCTCATCATAATGAATGCGCCCCCCTTTGATAGAGAAAAGCGATTCGCTTTGATTTAACCGCG
>LPNX010209008.1:0-26991 GCA_001517045.1 Pseudotsuga menziesii | reverse complement strand
AAATAATGACTAGCATGGTAATATGCATTAAAACCTAGGTTTTAATAACCTCCTAAGGCCTAACCACAAAGACAATTACTCCATCTTTGGAAGTTGTAATAAAAAAGTCAAAAATGATAAGTCGTTAAAAAACAATATATAATGAACAAGGAAAAAACACTCTGAAGTAATTGGATTGATGACCAAGTCCTAGGAAAGTCAAACCTTTTACAAAAGTTTATTGTGCTAAGTCATTTATTACAATTCCTTGTGGGGTATGAACATGTAAAAAAAGAAAAAGGAGCCCAAAAATGGCCTGATAGACTTCTGAACTCTGATGATGAACAAATAACTTGTTCACATTTTGGCATCTCAACTACAAGTCCAACTAAGTGCAAATTAGTGGGTAACATACATTGACACCTAGGTTTTAATAACCTCCTAAGGCCTAACCACCAAGACAATTACTCCAGCTTTGGAAGTTTTAGTGAAAAAGTCAAAAATTATAAGTTATTAAAAAATGATATGGAATTAACAAGAAAAAACACTCTATAGTAATTGGATTGATGACCAAGTCCTAGGAAAGCCAAACATTTTACGAAAGTTCATCATGCTAAGTCATTTATTACAATTTCCCATGGAGTATGAACATGTAAAAAAAGAAAAAGGGGCCCAGAAATGGCCCGATGAACTTCTAAACTCTGATGATGAACAAATAACTTGTTCACACTTTGGTGTCTCAACTACAAGTCCAACTAAGTGCAAATTAGTGGGTAACACAATCAATAGTGATTATTACCACTCTTCTCTAACTTAGATAGTCAAATCTAAAGTAGTCTTCTAACAACTACTTTCTAACTTAGCTAGATCAATCAATCAAATGGTGGTTTCACCAGTCTTCCCTAACCACTAAGACATTGTTCTTATTTCATATAGTTTATTTCACTTTTAAGCTATCACATGCAATGATCTCATAAATGCTTTGCTATTTATTCACAATTATTTTCCAAAGCATTATATGATCAGATAGATCTAAGTGGTATATGTTACACGTTATTTCTTAAGTGATAAATAATCACTAATTTTATTTTGAAAGTGGGTTTATACGTAAAGTGGGTGCTCTGGGTTAGAAAATGAGCACCCTCGTGGCAAAAACCACTTCCTAGTACCACGTTTGTGCGTTGGTGAATTTTTACAATTAAAACGGGCCACTTTTTTTACTGAAAATAAAAAATTAACAAAAAATAAAAAATCACCTAGGGGAACTTAACACATGTTAATATGACTAAAAATTAATGGCTAGCATGGTAATATACATTGATATCTAGGTTTTAATAACCTCCTAAGGCCTAACCACCAAGACAATTACTCCAACTTTGGAAGTTTTAGTGAAAAACTCAAAAATTATAAGTCATTAAAAAACAATATATAATTAACAAGAAAAAACACTAGATTAATTGGATTGATGGCCAAGTCCTAGGAAAGCCAAACCTTCTACAAAAGTTCATCATGCTAAGTCATTTATTACAAATCCCCAAGGGTAATGAACATGTAAAAAAATAAAAAGGGGTCCAAAAATGGTTTGATGGACTTCTAAATTCTCATGATGAACAAATTACTTAATCACACTTTGGCGGCTCAACTATAAATCCAACTAAGTGCAAGTTAGTGGGTAACACAATCAATAGTGGTTATTACAACTCTTCTCTAACTTAGATAGTCTAATCTAAAGTATTCTAATAACTACTTTCTGACTTAGCTAGATCAATCAATCAAACGGTGATTTCACCACTCTTCCCTATCGGCTAAGAAATTGTTCTTATTTTATTTAGTTTATTTCACTTTTAAGCTATCACATGCAATGATCTCATAAATGCTTTGTTATTTATTCACAATTATTTGCTAGAGCATTATATGATCACATAGATCTAAGTGGTTTATGCTTCGCTTTACTTATCTTAGATTTATTTCTCATTCAATGTGCTTAATTTACATTTCATATTATATATAACACTCGTATCCATAGATTAACTCCCTTGATTAATATTACTTAGTTTCATTTTATTAGGGTAGCCTCTCTTGGCTTTGTTTGGGAGTTGGCCTAAACAAAGAGGTTGAATGTTGAGGTGAAAGTGACACGCAACCTAAACTTGCCCCCCAGGCCACGCTAATGAGTTGAGTGGCATTTTTGAGAGAGTTATTTTTTAATATTAAGCAAGAAGGCATTCTAGGAGATTTTCTTGTGTTTAAGTGGAAACTATTTTGGGGTTTTAATCTTGGATATCGTGTAGATTGTTTTGCAAAAACAATATAGTTATTCGATCCATTATAATAGTACATCTTCTACATGGGAGAAACTCGATGTGGTAATATTCTCTTCTTTCCTCATCCATTTTAGTGATTGGTATAATTATTTGTGTTTTATGTCTTAGGAATAGTTGCAAATTTTATTGCATCCTCTTTCTTCTTTCCTCATCTATTTTAGTGATTGGTATAATTATTTGCTTCTTATGTCTTAGGAATAGTTGCAAATTTTATTGCATCCTCTTTCTTCTTTCCTCATCTATTTTAGTGATTGGTATAATTATTTGCTTCTTATGTCTTAGGAATAGTTGCAAATTTTTTTACATACTTAGGGAGACCTTTCTTGTTAAATTTATATATTATTTTCCATTATTATTAGGGTGGTTATAGTACGCTTTATCAAACAAAGAAACCATGTCATGTAGCTTCTCCTAATTAAAAAGTAGATAATATTTTTGAGTGAAAAATAATTAATCTCGTCTTTTCAGATCACTCAATTGGTCTTTAGATCATATTTTTATCCTTTTTACTATATCTTAATAACTATTGGAGCTGTGTAACGAGGGGGCGATTTTGACTTTTCGGCTGATTTTCAGCCGGAATCCGGTGAATTTAACTCACAAAATCTTGCATTTTTTGCATTGTTCCATGGGGACGCGCCTCCCAAGGTCGGGGGCTTTCCCCCTACACTTCCCACGCCCCGGGGGCTGGGGGGCTCCATGGGAAACGTTTCCCAGCGCCCCCCTTTCTGTGAAACTTGGGGAAATGTGGGTCTAGGAGTTTCTTGGATTGGGGGGCTCCCACACGCCCCCTCCTGAAAATGGAGGGCTCCGACAGGCCCCCACTGCCCTCAATTTTTAAAATTTGTTTACTTAAAAAAGAAATGGTTCATCTTAAATTTTAGGCCTTTACACTAAATGGTCATTTTAAAATGAAATAGAAACAAATAAAAATAAACAAACATCGATATGATATGTTTTGCTATAACAATTACATTAAATTACACTAAACTCTTCGGGAACATAAGCATGCTAGTATGCAAATGGTGATGGGATGATGAATTGATATGTTTATATGTTGGGGTTCATATTTTTATTATTTTTCTTTTTTCTTTTTTATAATTTTAGAAACCGAACCCCTATGCTTAGGACCCTGACGCCTCCCCGCCCCCCCGTCCCCCAAAATACCCCAAAATTTTGGGGTGTCTCTACACGTCCCCAATGTGTGTATCCCCGCTCCCACGCCTCCGCATCCCGGAAACTTGGCTGAATACTGATTTTTTGTTGTTTGTTGGAGGATTTTAAGTGCAGAAATGAAATCACATGACAAGAAAACCCCCAAGCACCCACACTCTGTAAGATCTAGCAATATTTTTGTACGTTTTAAAAATTTCGTGAAAATTCATAACTAGAAACGAGTAAAAACCAAACGAAAATGGGGCGAAAATTGTCCCCTAGTTAGACAACTCGATAACTATTCAGCAGTTTTGTCAATTATCAAGGTTTGGTGCAACATGCTATGCCTAAATTTTGTATATGTAAGCCATAATGATTGAGCACAATTTTTAGAGGTTACTATTTAATGTTGAGAGTATGGGTAATCTTTGCTTAAGGCCACGTGCTGACCCACTACTTGGTTTATGGAGGGCTTTAATAAGCCTACAAGTGGGTAAGTTACCCACTATCACTTATGACTAGGTGAGCCTAGTCACCTTCTTGGGGTTAGCGCCCCAATCCTAGAAGGATGCGATAAAGAAACATGAACTCTTCAGTTGTAAAACATATCCATCCATTATTGGATCAAGAGTGATGAACACCTATGATAGCTTCTCTAATTCGCTCTCTCTTGTGCAAAATCACTATAGTTGGAGTATTGATATTTGTTTGTTAAGTATTTGTCTCTATTACTCATAGGCGCGCATCTTGATAAATGTTGTGATAAACCTGAAGGATTTCTACATGATTGGATTAGGGTTGATGAAGAGATGACCATAGATATTATGTGTTCAAAACATTGTATCAAAGGAAGTGTGAATCTTCTTGCCTTATCTGACATTATTCATATTTGTCTTAGGTCTCAAAACTAATGTTTTCGGCCTTTTTTATGGGACAACAACTAAATTCTATATTTTCCTAACCTCTTTGCTTCCAACACTCTCCATCCTTTTTTATTTTTGGTTTTTCCAAAAAAATTGAGGGCTTTTTTCAATGTTCCATGGGGATGCGTCCCGTAGGCTCGGGGACACATTTCTCCATTTCTTGTGTCCTAGGGACGACGAAACTCCAAGTGAAATGTTTCGGGATGTTTTGCTTTGGGCGAAACTCGACGAAACGCATGGCGAATCGTTTCGATTTGCTACAAACCTTGTTTCTCTATGACGAAACTTTGGGGGGACTTCTTGGCGTCCCGCATGAAACTTTGAACCTTCTGAACATCCAGCACAAAACTCCGAACCTCTGAATCATGATGAATCATGTAATGTGTTTGCATTATTAATTTATCAGATTCTTATTTACATTGCATGATTGCGCAATGATGAATGTAGTATTTAGTAATTTACTAATTTGCATGGGTGAATTGTTATTGTTGGGATTTGTATTTTTCATATTTTTTATATTTTTCGAATTTTTATGACCCTGACACCCCCCTCGTCCCCCCTGAATTTCCATAAAAATTGGGGCTGGTCTCCACGCATCCCGAATGTACGTAGCCTCACTCCCATGGCCCCGTTGTCTCGGAACCTTGGCGAACATAGCTATTTTTTGCACATCGGGGCTCCTCTAAGGTAGCATGCCCTCCTCTCTCTCTCATTTTCCAACCAAAATTCCTTGCAGTTTTTAGAACATCACTTGTGTTGTATGTTTCAGGGTTGTTTCTTGAGGCTTAATTGGTAGCAGAATTTTTTGGATCAACCTTTTATTTTTAGAGTTTCATACAACTCCTCATACCTCCCTCCTCGATTTATACATGGAATTCGTTAACCTAAATGACCTCAAGAGATTTTCCCTAATCAATGGGGTTAACTCTTAGGCATATATGATTCAGAAGCTTTCTACAAGCAAAGTATGTCATACAAAATCTTTTATCTCCAAATCTTCCATTGTTTATCTTCCAAGGATTGATGAACGTGTAGGAGTAACAGATTGCAACAAAAATCTTCTCGATGATGTCGCTGACACCATTTTCAGTCAGATGTCCAAAAGGTCTGTCCCACTTTACTCTATCGATGACTCTACATAGGAATTTCAACTTGTTTGTGTGGATATTGTTTTTTCACACTAAGATATTTGTCCTCATAGGACATCCTATATGTATTATGTACCACACTTCAATGGCTCCTTGCAAATCTCCACCAAAGACCCCCTTTGCTAGGTTGTGGAATCGTCTTGGTATTGATATCATGGTGTTTTAAGGAGATTCTACCTTCAAATGACCCAAGTAGGGGTAGGTTCAAGCTAATGTTTTCTCTTTCTAGCCTCCTGTCCATCTTCAAGAAGGATGTTGTGCATAGGGCCAACACTATGTTGAGATGGGTATTCATTAACCCTCTCATTTTTTTTTAACTAGAATTGACCATGCTTTTGAGTTGGATATCCACACACCAACTCTCGATTCTATCTAAGTTGGGTATGTATAAACCTACTCTCATCTTAGATTCGACCTTCGCTCTCTTAGGTGCACTTGTGTTGGGTATCCATAAACCCATAGGCCACACGCCTATTGTATTTGAGCATACTTGGTCATATTCAAGCTCTTTCAGATATACAAAGTTGGATCATCTCCCTCTCTTCAGCTATTGCTAATCTTATTTAAGGTGGGTACTCCTATCTCCTCTCTATTATAAGATGTCTCTTAGGACACCTCTTCAAATAAACAGTTCAACAACACTCTCCTAGTAAATGCATAGTATGGCAGGGATATATATTCCCACCCTCCTCAATTGGATGAGTAGGTTAATGACAATGTTTCCAGCAAATGAGTTGATCAATGCTTGCATGCATCATGCCTATACAGGATGTCTCTTCCAACACCTATTTAAATGAGAAATTTAGTAGTACCACTCTCCAAGTAGGTGTGCAGTATGGCAAGGATATGTCTTGTAGAAATCAAAGAGTACATTAGCATATGGAAACAATTTGTGAAGAGGGAACCCCATGTATTATATTTGAAACCAACGTTTCGAACTACAACATAATTGAGTCCATCATCAGAGCGGATACTCATAACAGGAGAAAGCATTGAAGGATAAAGGGACCTTCTAAACCATAAATAGATGGTCGTGGAAGGTGAAGCAATTGATGCTTTATCCTTTCTAATTCCTTTTGATTTTATTAATCAAGGGTTTCCATGTATTACTTAGCTTTAAACCATCATCCTTATTTAAATTATTATTTCTTTTTTCTATTTCCACAGCCTTTCTTATCCTCCTCTTGTTATAGTTGTCTTCCCTAGCAATAAGAGAAGATTTTTCAATGCAAACATGATGAGAAATACTATGCAAATGCTCTGCTAACGCAGATTTGTTTGTTCGTCCATGGACAATATCAGCTGAGTGTTCCTTCAGTCGGGTTTTCATAGATCGCCTTGTTTTTCCAATATAAACTTTCCCACGCGAGCAAGGAACTTCATACACCCCTTTTTGTTGTCTTTGATCATTTTCTAGATGTTCTTCTCACCAAGAAAGAAGGCAGGGGATTGGGTTACCAGGTGTATTCACTATTGAGATTGAAAAAAATGGCAAACTGCATGTGGAAGTTATAGAATGATTGATAACAACCCTAGTGAAAAGGTGACGAAGGATGTATCCAGGATCATAAAAAATTATTCCTTGGACGATGAATACAATAGGCTCTTGTTAATTTTTCAACATTAAGCTAGCATTGTTAGGATCTTTAACTGAGAGAATAACAAGTACAACAATCAAACACAAGAGACAATGAACACAGTGTTTTTCTCGGGGAAACCATAAAGGAGAAAACCCCGCAACTTCCTCAAGATAGAATCAACATCAAAACAGTAAAAGCCCCAAAACAGTAAGTGATCTCCCAACAGCAGTAATCTTCTTTTTGTCTAGCCCCAATGTCTTCTCCTTCCTCAACTATGCGCTACACTTGAGTGTGGATGACTTGTATAATAAATAGAGACTCCAGTTCTCTATTTATACTAATCGCGACATGACTAAAACCCTACCAGGGCCGACCTCTACTAGGAGAGTCTAATAACCCTAGTGCCCCGGAACTGCGGGGACTTTAACCCTTAGACAATCAGAGGGTTACCCACTATGACTTGACATGACTTGTTTACATAATTGATCCTCCCGATCGAAACATCGAGGCATGACAATATGACTCAATTACATTATAGATACATCACGGAATAAACATCGGGTTACAATACATAAGATACATAGATGAATACATTCCGAAGTTACAAATACATCAACACTCCCTCTTAACTAGGAAGGTATTCTTTCGAGACAATTTTCAGCACTGGTCTTCTTCTCTGCATCAACTGGATCATCTCGTCATCTGGATCATCATGGGATATCATCACTAGATCTGGATCATCACTGGGAATCATCATTGGATTTGGATCATCATGGGATATCATCACTGGATCTGGATCATCATTGGGAATCATCACAGGATCTGGATCATCACTTGATCTGGATCATCACTGTTGGATCATCATCACTGGATCTCGATCATCACTCGATCTGGATCATCACTGGCAATCATCATCACGAATGCTATCTCATGATTCTTCTCGTCATAGGAAGTTCTGCAGAGCTAGCCCTTTTTCATGCTGGTTGAGGCCTAGCCATCATGTAGGTCTTTGCCCAACACTTACATCTGACCTACTCGTCAGAAAGGCACGCCCAACACTCACATCTGATCATATAGGAACCAATCCTATAATCACATCAAAAAGGCCCAGCACTCACATTCACCAGCATGATAGGACATCACATCACTAACATCTGTGAAAAGGCTTCAGCACTTACATCTAACCTACTCGTAAAAAAGGCACAGTACTCACATCCATCCAGGCTGGAACCACATCCTACCACAATGATGGAAGACCTCTGTTCTTCCATCCAGGCCGGAACCACATCCTACCACAATGATGGAAGAATTTTGTACTTTCATCAAGGCTGGAACCACATCCTACCACACTGATGGAAGATCTCTATTCTTCCACCCAGGTCGGAACCACATCCTGCTCAAAATGATGAAAGATTTCCGCACTTTCATCCAGGCTGGAACCACATCCTACAACACTAATGGAAGATCTTTGTTCTTCCACCCAGGTCAGAACCACATCCTGCTCACACTGATGAAAGACTCTCATCCAGGCTGGAACACATCCTGCTCACAATGATGAAAGATTTCTGCACTTACATCCATCCAGGCGGGAACACATCCTGCTCACAGTGATGGAAGGGCTCGCACTCACATCTGATCTTGTAGGAACCAATCCTATAGTCATATCATAATGGTCCCCAGTCCTCCTTGACTGAGCTACCTGGTAACTAACCAGGTGCCTCCATTCTCCTAGAGAATGGCAGTTGCCCTTACATCCGACCTGCTCGTCGGAATGGCCAACACTCACATCTGACATGGAAGGAGTTTAATCCTTTAGCCATGACAGAATGGTTCAGCCCTTATATCTGATCAAGTGGGAACACATCCCTCTGTCACATCAGAATGGCTACTCAGTCCTAGACTGAGTGTTCATGGTACCTCACCAGGCAGCTCCATTCAAAGAATGGCAATTGCCCTCACATCTGTCCTACTCGACAGAATGGCCAGCACTCATATCTGACATGGAAGGAAGCAATCCTCTCATCATGACAAAATGGCTCAGCCCTTACATCTAACCATGGAAGGAACCAATCCTCTCACCATGTCAGAATGGCTATGGGACTCATCACTTTCCCTTGGAGGAAATCTCTATCTGGAGAACACCAAGCTTCTCCCTGAAGTACTCGAACTTCACCCTAGCCAATGGTTTTGTTAATACATCAGCTATCTGTTCCTCCCTCGCAACATACTGGAGCTTCACTGCTCCCCTCTACACCATATCCCTGATATAGTGGTACTTGATCTCGATATGCTTCGACTTGTCATGGAACACTGGATTCTCAGACAACTTCACGCAACTCTGGTTGTCACAATGTAGACAAGTAGCATCCAACTGGAGATCAAATAAATCAGACAGTAGCTTTCTGAGCCATACTGCCTCACAACTAGTTGAACAAGCTGCGACATACTCTGCTTCAGCCGTACTCTGTGCCACACAGGATTGCTTCCTGCTAAACCAAGAGATCACACCTGATACCATATTGAAGCAGCACCCTGAAGTGCTCTTCCTATCGATGGCACTGCCTGCCCAATCTGAATCAACATAACCCTCCAGGTTAATCTTTTGATCCACATCGTACTTGAGCCCATAATCAACTGTACCCTTCAGGTACCTTAGAATATGCTTTGCAGTTGTTAAGTGAACATGTCTCGGATCCGTCAAGAACTGGCTCAAGGTGTTCACAGCAAAGCAAATATCTGGTCTCGTGTTCGTCAGGTACATCAATGACCCAATCATCTGACGATACATCGTAGCATCAACCGACTCCGATGAAACATCACTCAATAGCTTCAGGTTCGATGCCATAGGTGTGGCTATAGCTTTGCATTCCATCATCCCAAACCTCTTCAGGATCTTTACTGCATACTTCCCTTGTCCAAGGAAGATTCCATCTGTACTCTGCCACACCTCCATACCTAGATAGTAATGCATCATCCCCAAGTCCTTCATTTCGAACTCAGCAGCAAGCTTTCTCTTTGTATCAGCAATCAACCCATCCGTACCTGTCACAAATAGATCATCTACATATAGTAGGAGCATCACTGAGTTGCCATCTTCAACCTTATAGTAAAGGTTGGAATCTGCTTTACTCTTGGTAAAGCCCAAACTGGATAGAAAGCTGTCAATTCTGCTGTACTAGGTCCTGGGTCCCTGTTTCAAACCGTACAGGGCTTTCTTCAATCTGCACACATGAGACTTCCTATCATGTGTCTCAAAACCGAGTGGTTGTTCTACATACACTTCCTCTTCTACTACACCATTCAAGAAGGCAGTCTTGACATCCATCTGGTGTATCTTCCATTTCATCACTGCAGCTAGAGCAAGTACTGATATGATGGAAGTGTATTTGGCTACAGGTGCAAAGGTTTCTTCATAGTCTATTCCTTTTTTCTGAGAGAAACCTCGAGCTACAAATTTTGCCTTATATTTTTTAATGCTACCATCTACAGCATGCTTGATCTTGTAGATCCATTTGGAAGTTACAACTAACTTCCCTTCTGGTCTTGGGACAACATCCCAAACATCATTCTTCATGATCGATTGATATTCTTCGATCATAGCATCCTTCCATTCTTTCCGTTCAACCGCTTCTTCATAACTGGAAGGTTCTTTATCAATGAAATCACATAGTGAAGCTACATACCCGAAGCAAGATCTGGTCCTCTTTCTTTCTCTGTGATTCTCTTCTGCAGCCCCATATCTTTCCGCACCTTGGATAAGTTCACGAACCCAAGCAGGTTTCCTCTTATGAGGATTCTTCTCCAGAGGTGGATCTATTGGTCTTTGTGGTTCTTCAAATTCTCGATCTTCTTCTCGATCTTCTTCATTCATGGTTGTACCATGAATTCTGGGTGCTTCTGCTTCTGCTTCTTCAGGTTCTTCAGCAGGTCTCTTTCTGGATTTGTTGTAAGCTGTGTCTTCATCAAATGTCACATCCCTGTTGATGTCAATCTTCTTGTACCCTGAAAAATATATTCTGTAAGCCTTCGAGCTTTCAGAGTATCCCACAAATATGCCCTTCTTTCCTGAAGGATCTAATTTTGTTCTCCTCTTTTGGAATGTGTATGTACACAGGATAGCCGAATATTCTGAGATGACTTACTTCAGGTTTCTTACCGGAGAAGACTTCTTCAGGAGTCTTGTTTTCGAGTACTCTATGTGGAGTACGGTTCTGTACATACACTGTTGTTCTGGCAGCTTCTGCCCAAAGATGCATAGGAAGATCTTGATCATGAAGCATGGCTCTTGTAGCCTCCATGATAGTTCTATTCTTCCGTTCTGCAATCTCATTCTGTTGTGGATTATAAGGAGTGGACAACTCCCTCTTAATCCCTGATTCTTTGCATAGCTCTTTGAATTCATTCGAAGTGAATTCTCCGCCATTATCTGATCGAAAAGTCTTGATCTTCTTTTCAGTATGGTTTTCGATCAAGGTTTTGAATTCTTTGAACTTACTGAATACTTTGTCTTTGTTCTTCATGAAGTAAACCCATGTCTTTCTAGAAAAATCATCAATAAAAGAAACATAGTATGCATACCCGCTTAGTGAGTTTGATGACATCGACCGCATACATCAGAGTGGATGATTTCCAGTATGCCTTTGGCTTTGCTTTCGCTGCTGGGAAATGTCTTCTTTGTATTCTTTCCTTTCGCACATCCTTTGCAGACACCATCATGTTTTGCTTGGAATTCTAGAAGACCTTCAACAACTTTGCTTGCAATAGGTAGTGCTCTGTAATGCACATGTGCAAGCCTTCTATGCCAAAGCTCGTTTGGCTCTACTGTGTCATGGACCAGGGCTTGTTTTGGATGGCCCTTTAATTTTTACAATCCTTCTTCTTGTTCTCCAATCACCACTGCATCATTGATAGTCTTACCTCGTGGCCACATGATGACTTGACCATCTATGAATGCAACCCTCATTCCTTTTGCATCCAATGCTGATATGGAGAGAAGGTTCTTCTTGAGTCTTGGCACAAACAATACTTCTTTCATTGTTAGAGACTTACCCGAGTCTAGTTTATATGAAGATTCCCCACTACCTTTTATTGGATATTGGTAGTCATCTCCTAGCTTCACCTTGTGAGGTGATTCATGTTCTGATAATCTTACAAAGGATTCCTTGAATCCAGTCATATGTTTGGAAGCCCCACTGTCTATAAGCCAATCATCACTACCATGAGTAATGTTACCTGTGAGAGTGGAGATCAGAACATATTCATCCTCGCTTGAGGAATCTTCACTTTCATATCTGGATCTCTTCTTGGATGGTTCATTATCCTCTGCAGCATGAGCATGATGTCTTCTTTTGTTCCCCTTCTTCTTATGAGAGTGGTTCTTGTTCTTAAGACGGTCTTTTGCAAAGTGCTCTATCTCATCACATGTATAACATCTTATTCTAGATAGGTCCTTTCTATTGTTATCTCTATGATGAGAATTCTTACCTTTCAAGTGATAAGGTTTTCTTTTGCCTTTCTTGGAGTGAACTGTGAGAGCTTGATCTTCTCTTCCCATCTTCTCTTCTCGAGCTGCTATCCGAGCTTCTTCTTGAGAACATTCTTCCCATAGTCTACTGAATTTGACTAACTTCTTTCTAGCACAGATTCCTTGGATGAAAGAATCCCATGACCTAGGAAGGCCATTCAAGGTAGTCATCACAATCTTTGCATTCTCCACTTCTTCATCTACAGCTTCTAATTGTTCCTTGATCTGAGAAACCCTTGTGAAGTAGGATTGGATAGTCTCTGCATTTTGAATCTTCACATTCTTCAGTTGATTCCTCAGAGTCATCTTCCGGTTTATGTTCTTCCCTTCACACAATTTGGTTAGGGCATCAAACATAGCTTTAGGTGTCTTGAGAGAGGACACCTGTGGGATAAGGTGATCCTTGATAGAATCAGCAATGATCATCTTTGCCATAACCATCTTCTTCTTATGTAAGGCCTTTGCCTCATCTCCCTCTGGAACTGGAACCTCCTCATGGATGTAGGAGTCTAACTCATTTTCTTCCAGGGCCAGGGAGATCCTATACTTCCAGGCTCGGAAGTTATCAGCTCCCTCAAGCTTGGTATGATGAGACATCTTATTTGAGAACCTCAAATGGAAATACAAAAGATTTTAGATCTTACCAAGTTCAAGATGTCGGATCTGAAACTTGAGCTGAAATCCTGCAGAGCTGGTTCAGGAGCAAATTAGGGTTTTGCTTTTCTGGAGTTCTATCCACCCAAATGCCTTGAAATTTGTTCTTAACTTTGATTTTGGGGAGGAGATCAATCTAGGCTTGGGCTCACTGACAAATTCCTCTTCTGTAAGAAGCCCTAATTTTCGACAGTAGTGAAAGGTCCAAAATTGAAAAACCTCAGAACTGGATTCTGCTTCGACAGAAAGATGCGCCCTAAGGAGGAGAGTTGTTCCACCTTACTTTTGCTGAAAATCTGTGGAGGAAGATCCACAAACTAGGAAGCCCTAGTTCCCGCAGCTGCACAGTGTCTTCTTCTCAGGTTAGCTCTGATACCATGTTAGTTTTTCAACATTAAGCTAGCATTGTTAGGATCTTTAACTGAGAGAATAACAAGTACATCAATCAAACACAAGAGACAATGAACACAGTGTTTTTCTCGGGGAAACCATAAAGGAGAAAACCCCGCAACTTCCTCAAGATAGAATCAACATCAAAACAGTAAAATCCCCAAAACAGTAAGTGATCTCCCAACAACAGTAATCTTGTTCTTGTCTAGCCCCAATGTCTTCTCCTTCCTCAACTATGCGCTACATTTGAGTGTGGATGACTTGTATAATAGATAGAGACTCCAGTTCTCTATTTATACTAATCCCGACATGACTAAAACCCTACCAGGGCCGACCTCTACTAGGAGAGTCTAATAACCCTAGTGCCCCGGAACTGCGGGGACTTTAACCCTTAGACAATCGGAGGGTTACCCACTATGACTTGACATGACTTGTTTACATAATTGATCCTCCCGATCGGAACATCGGGGCATGACAATATGACTCAATTACATTATAGATACATCCCGGAATAAACATCGGGTTACAATACATAAGATACATAGATGAATACATTCCGAAGTTACAAATACATTAACAGCTCTCTGACCTATCTACTTGCCAAGTTCTTAGCAAAGAAGCTTCTCCCTCTGGCTGGAAACACTTCATCCTTCATCAAGAATTCTACTTCCTTTGTTGATTAGGTGAAGAACATTGAGATAAATAAAGAAGACATTTTGGTGAGCTTTGATATTGTCTCATTATACACAATGATTCCCATAGAAGAAACCATCGATGTCATAAATCACATGATGGATGCCGACACTGCCAATATGGTAAGAACATGTTTGAAATTTACTTATTTTTCTTATCAAGGTAATATATATGAGCAGATTCATGGTGTTGCTATGGGTTCTCCTTTGTCTCTTGTTATTGCTAACATTTACATGTAGCATTTCGAAATGAAGGCCAGCAACTCTTTCCCTTTTACCCTGGATGAATGGAAAAGGTATGTCGATGATATTTTTGCTAAATGGAGCCATGGGATAGATAAGTTGCGTGATTTCGTTGCCAAAAAGGACACGCATACAGACAGATATCTTCATGCAAATTCTCACCATCACCCTGCTCAAAAGGCTGGCATCATTAAAACGCTTGCTAGGTTAAATCAAGAGCCGATACGACTGGGAGCAATATCATCTCAGGCACAGATAAGGGCGATAGTATAAATATATCAAGCGATGATGGGAAAAGGTATATGCATAACACAGACAATTCAAACGCAGATAATTCAAACATTAATATGACTGGGCAGGATGACCTTTTTTATCGTGAAGAAAAGCATGGCAATTCAAACAGGTATTTTAATGATTCAAGCAATATCATTTCAAACGCAGATAGTATAAATATCAATAATGACAACGAGGGCAAGCACGCTTCAGATCGTGAAGAATATGGCAATATATCAGGCAACGATGGGAAACATTACAGGCATATCCCCAACGCAGACAATTCAATGACTGGGAGTAAATCACAGCACTCAGAAACCTTAAAAAGAATAGATCAATTAATATCCTGAAGGCAGACAAAGGGAACGCTACTATTACTCTTGACGAATGTGATTACCACCGAAAAATGATTGATCACATGGCATGTGGAAGTTATAGAATGATTAATAACAACCCTAGCAAAAAGGTGATGAAGGACGTATCCAGGATCATAAAAAGCTCTTCCTTGGACGATGAATACAATAGGCTCTCCAACCTATCTACCTGCCAAGTTCTTAGCAAAGAAGCTTCTCCCTCTGGCTGGAAACACTTCATCCTTCGTCAAGAATTCTAATTCCTTTGTTGATTGGGTGAAGAACATTGAGGTAAATAAAGAAGACATTTTGGTGAGCTTTGATATTGTCTCATTATACACAATGATTCCCATAGAAGAAGTCATCGATGTCATAAATCACATGACTGATGCCGACATTGCCAATCTGGTAAGAACGTGTTTGAAGTCTACTTATTCCTCTTATCAAGGTAATATCTATGAGCATATTCACGGTATCGCTATGGGTTCTCCTTTGTCTCATGTTATTGCTAACATTTACATGGAGCATTTTGAAATGAAGGCCATCAACTCTTTCCCTTTTACCTTGGATGAATCGAAAAGGTATGTCGATGATATTTTCGCTAAATGGAGCAATGGGATAAATAAGTTGCATGATTTCCTTTCCAGAAAGGACACGCATACAGACAAATATCTTCATGCAAATTCTCACCATCACCCTGCCCAAAAGGTTGGCATCATTAAAATGCTTGCTACGAGAGCAAAAAGACCCTAAGACGCAGATCACCTCAAGAATGAATTAGATCACCTTGGAATGGTTTTCAAGAAGAATGGTTACCATAACAAACAAATCAATGAAGCGATCAATAAATACAATCATCACAAAAAATATTTCAAGGTTCCCATGATTACCTTTCCTTATATTAAAGAAACCACTAACAAAATCGCTAAGATTTTGAAGAAAAAAGGCATCACTGTTGCATTTGCTCCCCCGAACTCTATGGGAAGTTTTGTTGATTATGCTAAAGACTTGTTGGACCAAAGACAACAAGAAGGGGTGTACGAAGTTCCTTGCTCGTGTAGGAAAGTTTATATTGGAGAAACGGGGCAATCTTTGAAAACCCGACTAAAGGAACATTTGGCTGATATTGTCCATGGACGAATAAACAAATTTGCGTTAGCAGAGCATTCACACAGTACTTCTCATCATGTTTGCATTGAAAAAGCTTCTCTTATTGCTAGGGAAGACAACTATAACAAGAGGAGGATAAGAGAGGCTATAGAAATAGATAAAATGAATAATAATTTAAATAAGGATGATGGTTTAAAGCTAAGTAATACATGGAAAGCCTTGATCAATAAAAACAAAAGGAATTGGAAAGGATAAGTTATCAATTGCTTCACCTTCCCTGACCTTCTATTTACGGTTTAGAAGGTCCCTTTATCCTGCAATGCTTTCTCTTGTTCTGAGTATCCGCCTTGATGATGGACTCAATTATGTTGTAGTCCGAAACGTTGGTTTCAAAAATAATACACAGGGTTCCCTCTTCACAAAAAGGATATGTCTTCCCGCCCTCCTCCACTGGATGAGCATGTCAATGGCAGCTGTCTCCAGCAAATGAGTATTTTGATGGTAGCATTTTTTCAACTAATTGGATCCACTTTTGTATTGAGTTGGGTCAACACAAACCCACTCTGTCTTCTTCTAGCTACAATTGATGCTACTTTGCATTGGGTATGCCCAGTACTTAATTTGTATCTCGTAATCTTTCTCCATCTCCCCCATTCAACTTAAGTGGGGTTGTTCAAAGTATGAATAATCTTCACTTGGCCACATGACAACCCACTACTTGGTGTATTAAGTGTTTTAACGAGCCTACATATGGGTAAGTCACCTTCTCGGGGCCCCAACCTTTGAATGATGTGTATAAATAAACATATGCTCATTTGTAAAACATATTCATTCATTATTGGATCAAGTGTGAGAAACGCCTAAGGGCACTTCTCTAATTCACTCTCTCGTGCTAATTTTCTACACTTGGAGTATTGTTATTTTGTTCAGTACTTGTCTTTCTTGCTCATGGGTGCACACCTTGATAAGATAAGAGAAGATAATTTTATTAATGTCCAACGAATGACCACAAAAGTAGGTCAATGGGACTAAAAAGAAACAATCAGTATAAGTACAATGTGGGAGTGCAAATGCAACTCCTAGAAAAAGCCAGAGCTATATCTATGATAAAGTCAAATAAAAAATAAAATCTGAAGGGCTTCTACATGAATGGTTTAGGGTTTCATGAAGAGAATACCATAGATCTTCTATCTTTGTGTCTCAACATTAAATGAAATATACGCCTACATAAATTCTCTTTGTTTCTTATGATGCATAATATGAATGGTGTCTAGCTAATTTAATAGGTGGTCATCTCTTTTCAGTTCAGAAAAAATACTATTAATTTGTATAGAAGACTCATGCTACAGCAACTAATCAATAGAAACTTGTGGATTTGTTTGTTTACTCTTCAGTAAACAGCCTCTGTTTATAAAAATCCAATAACTCTGAAGTTTGGTCGATCTTAGTTACCACAGGCTTGTCCACGCGTTCATGCTTTTTATATTCCAAATTTAAAGAGCACACAATCTTTTAGCTTATGTTAACATTCAGTTCTAAAATGCTTGCTTTCACACACAGGTGTAACAGATAAATTTGCATTTAATTCATAAGAACTTCTTTTTTATGTTCCAATTTTAAGGAACAAAATATTTTAGCATATTCTATCGCTCAGTTCTATGATGTTTGCTTTCACATGCAGGTGTAAGGGACAATTTTCTAATTAATTCATAAGAACTTTTTGTTTAACTCTATTTTCTTGTTTGTGAATTACATTTCCAACTTTATATCTAAGTCAGAAGAAAATTTAGAACTTTTAATTTAACTTTATTTTCTTGTTTATGCACTACAGAGGATCATGCCCAATTAAGTCCATATTTGGCTTATCTGAGTGGGGGACTAGCAGGATATGCAGCAACCATTGGATCATATCCATTTGACCTTTTACGCACAGTATTAGCATCACAGGGTGAGCCGAAGGTATAACACTTCATGTCCTCTAATACACATTTTTTAAAGATGATCACACTTTGTGGTTTTATTGCCTTGAGGTGTTTTAATTTTTTTTCCATTTCAATAGCAACTTGTAAGGCTAGAATACTAGATGAACAAGCTGTCATGACATTTGTGTTTTTAAGATAAGCAGTTCATTTTAGTGGAGGGGGTAACTCCAAGTTGATGCCTGGACCAGGTTCTAAATTCCCAGAAGCTGTCCCTCTCATTTCTAGGGCAATCTTCATTTCAGCATAGTGATTGTTGTGATTTGCTTCTCTGGATCTGTAATCTTCTGTGCCCACTTGAGCTTGCATTTCTTGTGGACAGGGTCTTTCTTGTAAATCTCTTCCCATTCAAGGGATGGGAATTCTTCAAATAATCTGACCATTATATGATATTGTGCTTTAGCTTGCTGATCTTATACTGCAAACTTAAAACACTTTTCCAATTGGGAAGCTTTCAACAATCAATTGAAATATTTCCCTTATTAAATCATCATTATATTGTGCATCAAGTGTTCATCTAATGTTTTGCTGATACAAGTAACAACAATGGCACCACCATCCTGTTCTTTGTGCCTTAAAAGCTTTGGCTTTACCAATGCATTCATCGATGGATATAGTACACCTAGAATTGTCTCAGAAGGTGACACCTCCACCACAGATAGGTAGTCCTCGACTTGCTTCAAGGTGTGAACTAGTTCAACTCTATTCTAAGGTGGGTATTTAAGCTGCCAATCGACATCAAGAAGCTTATGCATGAGTTAGTCCTCGTTACTGGGAGTTTGGGACCCATTTGTTTAATTCCACCAAAAAATCCCATTTGTCTACAAGTAATAATAGTAATAATAGAGATTGGCCTACATGGGTGTGGCTCATTGGCGGTTCAGTTGTTATGAAGTCACTTGTTGTAAATTGGAGGTCACGAGATCAAATCCCACCCGGATTTACCTATGTCCCATGTCTTGCGGCTGGTGTGGGGCATCTAGGGGTATAGTGGTAGCAAGAATGGATCCTGGACCCTGTGTCACGCGAGTACCAGCCCAGCTCCAGTTCCCGATTCCCCTAGTTACAAAAAAATAAATAAATAAATGAAAACTAGTAATAATAGAGATTTCACAAACCCTTTTCATAAAGTGAAGGTGGCCTTTATAATTTTAATGGTATTTATATAGACTTTACCTTTTATTTATATTCCTTCCTTTAACTATTTTTTATGTAGCATATTACTAAATACTCTTTTCTTTTTTTAAAGTAGGGAATATTTCATTTTTATTTTTGCTTTTGTTCTCTTTATTAATTAATTAGTGATTTGGATAGTTGGACCATAATGGTTAATTAGTTGTGTTTTTTATTTTATTTCCGTGAGCTTCACAATTTTAGTTTTTGGAGCATCACAATTACCCTAATACACAACACTTGCCACTCCCATCAGTGAATGGTCAGATCAGGCAAGGCATGCCTTCAACATTCGTCCCTAGCAGCAACAATATATCCATCCATGAAGGCTTGTTGCCCTAGTCAATGCAATTTTTATTTAAAGGCCTGCTCAACTGTCAAAACATTTCCCTACAGCAGTTGTATTGATTTCATGGTTCCAAACTGCTCCTCATGGTTCTGTGTTGTTTTAGGCAGCCAATGATTAGCTACCTATTAATTTGAGCACTTAAAGATCACTACACCAAAATGTTTTGTCGTGATTGTCAGAGGAGACATCAAATGTATGTCTACAAACACGTCCTGGTTGTTGCAAGTTATGCCCACACAACAAAATTTAAACATCCCTGCACATTATTTACAGTCCTTCCCACACTGCAAATGTATGAGCCAAAATATTCTTTTTCTTCCGACAATTTGTGTACTTTCTACAGACATTCCACACCCAACAATGATGCTTCAAGGGCCTTCCTGTAGCATGAATGTTTTATATACATGTGGTAGTTAATGCTTGGAAAGAATAACCGTAAACTGGAAGAATGGCTACTAAGGCAATTGGCAGTTCCAACATTTTATGTTTGGTGGATCCACTAGCAATTCCGATAGGTACCGAAGTGGCTCTCTGATAACTATTGGGTAGTAGTGTGGAGATATCTTACTGCAAAGATTTGGCTACAATGTGTGCAAAGTGTGATGATCATGTGTGTATTATGTTTCTCCCCACGTGTGTGTCTCTCTCTTTGAGTAAAAATGGCTGCAAAGTGTGCCAAACTAAATGTGGGGTTTTAGTATATGGCAACATAGTGTGCAGAACAGGGTTGAAGAGTGGAAAAGTGAATGGCCTTTAGCCAAGTGGTTTTACTACGACCATCAGAATTTGGCCACAGAAAGTGAGGTTTGAACTCACTTTGATACTGCTTGTAACAAGCCAATTGATCGTTACAGACACCATCATTAGAAAAGGGAAAAAACTACAAGTCCAAAGACAAAAATATATTTAATAAATGTTGAATGAAGAATGAATACAATTGAATAAGAAGACCTCTTTATATAATGTTGAAACTGTGAGTCACATCATTTGACTCAAGATGAATGGATGTGATCTATAGTGAATCAAGATAATAATAATATTAATCAATATTAATTGGGTAAATATATGTAGGTATATTACAATTTTCCTACAAAAAGTGTTTCTAAGTGAAGTGCAAATGGATGGCTTCCTAGCTTAAAAGGAGTAATCTAACACATTTGTTTGTATCTCAAAGGGTTGCTGCAAATCAAGAAGTAAGCACTGGAGCTGAAAAAAGGGTATCTTTGGGCTACTCAAACTTCAACATTTGTTGTAGCTTGTCTGTTCTGGTATGTAGTTGCTCACTAAAAGGGATAAGCTACAACATCCTTGACATCCCAAAAAGGTTGGGAGTAGTCTACCATATCATCCCAAAAAGGTTGTGCCCTTTCTTATGTTATCTCCCACCAAAGAATATAGCCTCTATCACCTCATAGCCATGGAATAAGGCTCCAAATCCTTTCAAGAGCTTCAATATAGGAATCGTGTTTCAAATGGCAGGTGTTCAACATGAACCTTGTCTTATGTAGCTCCAGTGTGTGCAAGCTCTGGGAAATGAAAAATACTATCATCTTGAGATCATATAGAGTGGCTCCTCCCAACACCTGGACCACTCTTCTGCCTTCATGCTCAAAAAAGAGAAGCTTTGCTCTATTATCATTGCACTATCCAATATTTTAAGGACAAAATTATTTCCTTTCTTAAAGTTCAACCATGTAAACAAGAGGTCTAGTCCTCAACAAAGTTTATTAGGATTCTCCCCTTGAGGTTGTTCCAAGCCAATTCTTTCACCAAGATCATATGTGTAAGCCAATTGTTCTAAGCCTTGTCGTATTTCTACATTGCAATGTTCCCCCAAGTTTCCGGGACGAGGGGACGCGGGAGCGGGGAAGCGCACATTCGGGACGCGTGGAGACCACCCCCAAAATTAGGGATATTTGGGGGGACGTGGGGACGTATCTAAAATTATAAAAATAAAATAAAATATCAAAAATAATAATTCATTTGATGTATATTAATGATTGTGCAGTGTAAATACTAAATATATTGATTTATTTTTATAGTAGTACCAAGTAGGAATTGTAAAAAGTGAAAATAATGGGAAAACGTTAAAACAAAATTCTCATGGCCATGGTGCGGGGAGAAACGTTTCGCCAGGAGTCCCCAAGTCCCCGGGACGCAAGAAATGTGGAAATGCATCCCCGACCCTGCGGGACGCGTCCCCGTGGAACACTGCTACATTGTTGAATTCTCAATATAACAACCACAAGTCTCCATGACCTCTTCAACCAACTATTCCCACAAGAACACCCTTTCACTAGCATCATTTGGAGCATTGATATTCGTTAGGCATAAAACATGGCCTTTGAAATCAAACAAAACTCACACAATGCATTTGGTCGGGTCCAACCTGTTACGTGGTACCAATACCAACGCACCTTCAGATGTTTTCCCAAGGAGAGGGGTTGCATTTTTTCTTCAAGGGCAAGATGGGGTAAGCCAATTGTTCTAAGCCTTGTCGTATTTCTACATTGCAATGTTCCCCCAAGTTTCCGGGACAAGGGGATGCGGGAGCGAGGAAACGCACATTCGGGACGCGTGGAGACCACCCCCAAATTTAGGGATATTTGGGGGGACGTGGGGACGTCTCTAAAATTATAAAAATTAAATAAAATATCAAAAATAATAATTCATTTGATGTATATTAATGATTGTGCAGTGTAATTACTAAATATATTGATTTATTTTCAAAGTAGTACCAAGTAGGAATTGTAAAAAGTGAAAATAATGGGAAAACGTTAAAAAAAAATTCTCATGGCCATGGTGTGAGGAGAAACGTTTCGCCAGGAGTCCCCAAGTCCCCGGGACGCAGGAAATGTGGAAACGCGTCCCCGACCCTGCGGGACGCGTCCCCGTGGAACACTGCTACATTGTTGAATTCTCAATATAACAACCACAAGTCTCCATGACCTCTTCAACCAACTAATCCCACAAGAACACCCTTTCACTAGCATCATTTGGAGCATTGATATTCGTTAGGCATAAAACATGGCCTTTGAAATCAAACAAAACTCACACAATGCATTTGGTTGGGTCCAACCTGTTACGTGGTACCAGTACCAACGCACCTTCAGATGTTTTCCCAAGGAGAGGGGTTGCATTTTTTCTTCAAGGGCAAGATGGGGTATTATCAGCACCTTTTGAGGGGTGGTTATGGTCGGACCCTTTGATTCTTCCTTTAGGAGTACTATGGATTAATGGCATTGTTGATTGCCCTTTGTTGGGGATTTTAACCCTGGGATTGGTGTTCGGGGCTCCTACAAGCACGTCATTGGGTCACAAGACCCCTTCCTTGTTTTCTACTCTAGTGACAGTGTTCCAGCTCTTAGGCTTTTGCCTCCCTTCCAGTTCACCACAGGCACCCCTACTGGCGCCTTTTCAGCAGAGCACCCTTCTTCCTTGGTCCAGTTTGCATGATGATGTCACCAAGCCTACAGGCATATTGGGGGGGCATGGAGGGATTTTCAGCATTGTTAGGGTTTGATGGGGCATGACGTCCCCCCCTACTCACTCCACCTTTCAGAGTGAAATTTTCTACTCAATTTTAGTCGTTTTTAGAAAATTTTGCACACTTAGGGGGAAAATACTCCAAGTAGCCTTTATATTATTTCATGTTATATTTTTGCATTAACATTTCAAAGGCATGTCGGCCTGGTTATATTGTAAAAGTGAGTCTGAGAGGCTATAAATAAGCTCTCCTCACTTCAATTTCAAAACATAACCTATGGGATAAAACTCAATATGTTACATTTTTACCCAAAATAGCCTCTTGGAAGTGATACGCACCTCTTGGAGTCTTTTCTCTTTGCTCTTGTGGATGAAAGTTGGATGAATTCTTTGGTTATGCTCATGCTTGGTCGATGCTAAGATTTGTTGGACAACACATAGCTTATGGATTTTGTTTTCTTGGTGTAAGGTAGGTGAACTTTTGTCTCTCAAATGGTTGAATGGTAGCCCTAGGGCTGCATTTTGCTAGAATAGAACCTTTTATCTACTTTCTATCATCTTTGCATGGTGAAAAATACTCCCAAAATGAGGTTTTCCCTAGTTTAGTCTTGGATCTCCAATTTTTTCCCTAGATTAGTCTTTTGTAACGAACCCTAGAAGTTGTTACAAGAAGCCCTAGTTTAGTAGACAAGGAGAAAGAACTCGAAGAGGAAGGATGGTCACCTTCATCTAGGCTAGGGTTTAAGGGTATCATACATGAAAACCCAAAGTTGTCATCTTTTACCAAATTAATTTTGCCTTTTCATGTGTAAATATTGGATCTCAAGGTAAATTAGGCCATTTAATTAGGTCTATAATTTTACGTTCAAAACTCTAAAAAAATAAAAATAAAAAATTCAAATTTTGGCCTCCCTAAAATTTCAGCCCTTCTTCCTATAATTCGGCTTGCCTTCTTTGTCCCTAAAAAGTAGTGTTCCACGGGGACGCGCCTCCCAGGGTCGGGGGCTCGCCCCCTACGCTTCCCACGCCTCGGGGGCTGGGGGGCTCCATGGGAAACGTTTCCCAGCACCCCCCTTTCTACGAAACTTGGGGAAATGCGGGTCTAGGAGTTTCCCAGATTGGGGGGCTCCCACATGCCCCCTCTTGAAAATGGGGGGCTCCGACAGGCCCCCACTGCCCTCGATTTAAAAAAAAAAATTACTTAAAAAAGAAATGATTCATCTTAAATTTTAGGCTTTTACATTAAATGGTCATTTTAAAATGAAATAGAAACAAATAAAAAGAAACAAACATCGATATGATATGCTTGGCTATAACGATTACATTAAATTACACTAAATTCTTCGGGAACATAAGCATGCTAGTATGCAAATGGTGATGGGATGAGGAATTGATATGCTTATATGATGGGGTTCATATTTTTATTATTTTTCTTTTTTCTTTTCTATAATTTTAGAGACCGACCCCCCTATGTTAGGGACCCTAACGCCTCCCCACCCGGGTCCCCCAAAATACCCCAAAATTTTGGGGTTTCTCTACACGCCCCCAATGTGCGTTTCCCCGCTCTCACGCCCCCCCGTCCCGGAAACTTGGTGGAACACTGCTAAAAAGTAGAAACCCTTGGGATAAATTTTAGGACGCCCTAAAAACTTTAAAAGATCAAAATTTCTTAAAAACCCCTAAAAGCTACCAAAAAGTAGTCCTAAAACTGCCCTAAAACAGTGTTTTTTCCAAGTCATCCCTTTCCTACCCCTCCGAACCCTCACGGTCTCTCTTGTTCCTTCCTATCAACCCTCGGCCTCCTCTTTCTGGCTGGCCTTACCCTCTTACCACCCTCACTCTCCCTTCTCCTTACCTCGGTCCTCCCTCCTAAGACCTCCCCCAAGTATCGGTCCCATATTTCAGGGCCTGTCCAAGGCTGCAACAGCCCTAGACATCCCTCTTCCCACTGCTACAAAAGTCTGCAATAATTCGCAGACTGTCATTCTTGACAGTCCAAGTCAGCCCCTGCAAAACCAACATAAAATAGCACATAAATGGTTAGTCAAGTGGTGGTTTATTGCTGTTATATAAAAGGTGAAGTAAGGTTGAAAATACACGCCATATCACTTACACACAAGTCTGAAACAATCATTTATTGCATACAATGGCTGTCCTATACTGCTGAGAGTAGTGATTGAAGGTTGAAGTTGTGTAGTTCACATTGGTGATCATATCTTATACACATTTTCTGATTTCCTAAGTGCTGCTCTAACTGTCATAAAGAGGACTGTATATTGTTGCTATCAATGAGTTGACCTATTTACTTGTTTACTGAATGATTAATGATTGCAATTGTTGAATATCTATTGATGTTATTTGCATTCTTGCTTTGTCATTTGGTGTTTATACTTGCATCATTAAATACTTCTTGGTCTGCTAGAGTGTTATTGAATGCCTCTGTTACTAGTTCCAAAGTATCTTGAATTGAATACGTTGGTTGATACATTTTGCATTAGCCTCTACAAGCACTTTAATCATCCAGTATGCCTTCTCCATTCATAGAATTGATTGGTTAGAGGCACTGGTCACTAACATCGTCATCTAGAAGACATTGTCCTTTTGTCCTGAGTGTCTTGCAGAGCATCTAAAGGGCTCTCCCCTTTGAGGTTACAACACTTCGAAGAAGTTGGATGTGTGACTAAGGTGACAGTGGTCACATATTCCATACATTTGTTCATCGGACACTAGCCCTGCTAGTTCATCCGGTAACACAACCTATGCTGGATAATGGCCTCTATCCACCTTGGTAGATGAGGGTAGCAACTCCTCCTCTACCTTCATCATCATTAATTAAAAACCATCTAGTTATATTACCTAAAGGACTATCTTGAGCACAAATCCAATAATTTTACCTTTTGTAAACATAATATCAAGTTCAAAAACAACATATCTTACTCTCAAATATGTGGTGAATTCTAGAAGAACCATTCACAACAAATCTTACTCTTTAAAACGTGGATATGTTACAGGGGTCAGTTGACACATTAACATTCCACGATACTATCTTCATTGAGAACCTTAAAAGAAAAAAACCATGTCTTCATCCTCCCACCCTCACAAGATGTCGAAGGGGTTTGAAGAGTTCACATTACGCATTTGAGGTGGAAAATAATCATTCAAACTTCAATTTCCTGGATTTTTATTGATATCACCTACCACATTTGTTTGAGATACATCTAGCTTCGGGGTTGAACTTTGGGCCCAACAACCCCCACCCTACTTGCTAGGTAGAAGACTAGTAGTTGCTAAGAGGGTCACTAGGCCACCACGAAGCTAGCAAGCTTCTTTTGGACCAAACATAGAGAGGGTTGTGGAAAAATGATATTCTCTTGAGCCTAAACGATTGGT
This sequence comes from Pseudotsuga menziesii, assembly GCA_001517045.1. Taxonomy (NCBI): domain Eukaryota; kingdom Viridiplantae; phylum Streptophyta; class Pinopsida; order Pinales; family Pinaceae; genus Pseudotsuga; species Pseudotsuga menziesii. The sequence continues at coordinate 266 of LPNX010209008.1, read as the reverse complement.
TGGGTTTTTTGGGTCTAGTGAACGTTTCCCATTTTACCAACTTTAGTCCATCCACAATCATTTGCATGCAATGAGACATGCAATGTCTAGCGCCAAATGGCGACAATGCAAGGTAACTTGTTCCTGCTTGAAGGGGACAATCCTTAGTTTTGTGGTGTGGGATTTCCGATTTGGTACTAAAAACAACTATTGGGGAGATTGATATACAACATTGGCTAATGAATACCATGCCCTCCTTCCTCAATATGAACAAATTCCTTCAAATC
>LPNX010208996.1:0-12440 GCA_001517045.1 Pseudotsuga menziesii | reverse complement strand
TGAGGATGATGTTGATGATGTTGATGATGATGAGGATGATGAGGATGATGTTGATGATGTTGATGATGATGAGGATGATGATGATGTTCATGATGTTCATTATGTTCATGATGATGATGATGTTCATGATGTTCATGATGTTGATGACAATGATGATGAGGATGATGAAGGTGATGATGATGATGAGGATGATGATGATGGTGTTCATGATGTTGATGGTGATGATGATGATGAGGATGATGTTCATGATATTGATGATGATGAGGATGATGATGATGTTCATGATGTTCATGATGTTCATGATGAGGATGATGAAGGTGATGATGATGATGAGGATGATGATGATAATGATGACGATGTTGAAGGTGATGATGATGAGGATGATGATGATGAGGATGATGTTCATGATGATGATGAGCATGTTGATGATGATGATGATGATGAAGGTGATGATGAGGATGATGATGAGGATGACGATGGGGATGCTGATGATGATGTTCATGATGTTGATGGTGATGATGATGGTGATGAAAGTGATGATGATGAAGGTGATGATGATGATGATGAGTATGATGTTCATGATGTTGATGGTGATGAAGATGATGATTATGTTCATGATGTTCATGATGATGAGGATGATGATGATGAGGATGATGATAAGGATGATGATGATGATGTTCATGGTGAGGAGGATGATGATCTTCATGATGTTGATGGTGATGATGGTGATGATGATGTTCATGACATTGATGGTGATGAGGAGGAGGAGGAGGATGAGGATGATGTTCATGATGTTGATGTCGATGGTGATGGTGAGGATGATGATGAGGATGACGATGACGATGATGAAGGTGATGATGATGATGATGATGACAATGATGAGAATGATGATGAGGATGTGGATGATGATGATGATGATGATGTTCATGATGTTGACGGTGATGATGATGATGATGATGGTGATGATGAGGATGATGAGGATGATGATGAGGATGAGGATGAGGATGAGGATGTTCATGATGTTGACGGTGATGATGATGATGATGAGGATGATGATGATGATGAGGATGATGTTGATGGCGATGAGGATAATGAGGATGTTCATGATGTTCGTGATGGGGATGATGAGTATGTTCATGATGTTGATGATGTTCACGATGTTGATGGTGATGATGAATGATGATGATGAGGATGATTGATGGTGATGATGATGATGAGGATGATGTTCGGATGATGATGATGTTCATGATGTTGATGGTGATGATGATGATGATGATGTTCATGACATTGATGGTGATGATGAGGAGGAGGATGATGATGATGATGTCGATGGTGATGGTGAGGATGATGATGATGATATTCATGATGTTGATGGTGATGATGATGAGGATGACGATGTTGATGGTTATGATGATGATCATGTTGATGATGATGATGATGGTATACATGGTGATGATGATGATGAGGATGAGGACAACGATGAGGAAGGTGATGATGATGTTCGTGAGGTTGATGGTGATGAATGATGATGGTGATGGTGATGAGGATGATGATGATGAAGGTGATGTTCATGGTGATGATGATGTTGATGGTGATGGTGAGGATGATGATGAGGATGATGATGATGATGATGATGATGATGACGATGATGAAGGTGATGATGATGATGATGATGATGACAATGATGAGGATGAGGATGACGATGAGGATGAGGATGATGATGATGATGATGATGTTCATGATGTTGACGGTGATGATGATGATGATGATGAGGATGATGATGATGATGAGGATGATGTTGATGGCGATGAGGATGTTCATGATGAAGGTGATGATGAAGGTGATGATGACGATGATGATGAATGATGATGATGATGAGGATGAGGATGAGGTTGGTGATGTTGATGATGTTGACGGTGGTGATGATGATGATGATGATGACGATGATGAAGGTGATGATGATGATGAGGATGATGATGATGATGTTCATGATGAGGATGGTGAGGATGATGATGATGATGAGGATGACGGGGATGATGATGATGACGATGACGATGATGATGATGATGAGGATGACGGGGATGATGATGATGACGATGACGATGATGATGATGATGAGGATGACGGGGATGATGATGATGACGATGACGATGATGATGATGATGAGGATGACGGGGATGATGATGATGACGATGACGATGATGATGATGATGAGGATGACGGGGATGATGATGATGACGATGACGATGATGATGATGATGAGGATGACGGGGATGATGATGATGACGATGACGATGATGATGATGATGAGGATGACGGGGATGATGATGATGACGATGACGATGATGATGATGATGAGGAAGGTGACGATGATGACGAGGAGGATGATGACGATGATGATAATGATGGCAATGGTGATGATGATGATGAGGAAGGTGATGATGATGATGATGAATTATTTCACTACAATAGGGATTTATTATTTGTGTATCATATAAAGCACCTGTGGGAGCATCAAATGTCGCCATTGAAGGAGCTAAGGTTGCCTCTATTGGCATGATATTGGAGACATGATGCATTGGAAAATTGTAGCAGGTCATTAGGGCTATGGAAGAGGTTACAGTAGGTCACTAGTGGAAATCCCTAGGCATCGTTATGTACCAGATCCCTCTCTCCATCACCAATCAGTGTACAATTAGTAACTAGTTTAATACTAATACTTCTAGTAGTAATAGTATACACACACATTCTATATCATTTGTGTGATACCATTTGATGTATTTTAGATTAATGAACCTACAAACCTTATGTTATATGTGGAGTGTACACCAACTTGAAGAATAGAAGCATTATGATCCCAAGCATTATGTCAAAAATATGTTGGTGCTATATTTTTGGTTTCACATATCGCGCACGCGATTTATAAGGACATAACACGCTCGTGTTTTATATGAACATAACGTGCACGTGATTTATATGAACATAACATGCACGCGTTGTTTAGTGTTAAATCGCGCACGCGTTTGGTAAATTCAAATTTTTATTCCCTCCAAATGATAAGGCCGAGCCTCCACCCATGCTTTCGTGGAATTCCTATGCCTATGTGTCTGCTTTGCACTTTGCTTCGGATTCAACATGCCTGTGCCTTGGAGTATGATAAACCATGGCAAATTCATCATTATATCCATATTTTCAATATGCTCATGTTTAACGGTTCGTCTGATTGTGCTGCACACCTCCATTTTTTATGAGATTTTAGAAACAGATATGGTTTTTTTTGCAGATTCTAAATATGTAAATTTTAATAAGAATACATAATTTTTTCTATTTTTTTCTTATTTATCTTCTGTCATCACTCCTCAACTCAAAAAACACACTGGTAGTGTTTCTTCTATAACTTTTTCAATTCTTGATCACTTCAAACAAAAATTGTATGGTGCACAAGTAGACACTAACCTCTACGTTCTATCAAAACCCCATTTCATGATTTTTGCATTAAGACCTTCAAAGGCTACACCCAAAAAACACGTACCATTTTCGAGGTTTTCTCACTTAGACAATTATAAAAATATTATAAAATTACTAATTTAATTTTCAAAAAATAATGCCGCACTAGTGCTATGGGTTCTCTACATGGATGTCAATTTGTGTAGCTTGATTCGATCATTTAGGCCCTCAAAGGCTGCACCCACAAAAACATATACCTTATAATTTCCCTGAAAAATAAAAAGTGCCTGTTAGGAAAAATGAAATTTGACATAGCTATGCAAATTTTCGATACATAAAAGTTATATATTTGGAAAGGTGATTCAATTTCATACATTTCATTTTTTTTACTCAATGCAAGATATTTTGCATAAGTATCTCAAAAAATCCAAGTAAGTTGAGGGATGCCTGATTTTTCAGGTTTCTATTGCATCTAACGTTCACAAAAAGGTCCCTCATCTTCTTGCACACACCCTTAAAGTTTTATATTTAATTGTAATTAGATAAAAAGACCTTCACAACTAAAACTCTTCAAGAAATTTGTTGTGCTTCCCCTTAACATGTGGCACTGTGTATGTTTCATATGGTTATCAAAACGGAAGGGAGATCTCCTACCATGATCTTAAAAAACTAGTTTAATTCATTGTCTATGTGAATATCTTCACCCTCTCATTTGCAACATCAAAAGGTTATGAAAAAAAACATATAATTGATCAATTATAGATAACAATAATAAAATGACACATGAACAGTAAACATGTTAAAATAAAACACGTACTTATCGCTCTTTGTTTCCATCACCCTTAATATCTTCCTCCTCTCGCAATATGACATGGTGATTATGAAAAATATGTTTCTACAAAGGGTCATTCCCTAGTAGAAAACGTTTGATCCCTATCCAACACATCTCATTAAAAGGATGGATGTACTGACATAAACTATTTATTCTCTTTGTTGTTCTCCTATGCTCAAGATATTTCTATACCATTAAAAATAAATCTGGCATAACCGCAACCCAAGAGGGATTCATTTACACATAAAGAAGAACTCACTAGAGATGCCCAAATTAGGTGATACAAGAAGCTATATTTCGAGTTGATATTCCATAAGTGTGGTAAATTTTTAGATGATTTGGGCCGATGGGAAATTGGAGAAAAAACAATGAGGGATTGTTCTTCCATGCACGAAACCTCAATAATGGTAAAACTTTGATCATGCTTGGAGTTTATATGGATTTGACTTCAAATTTATAGCACTCAAGAGGATAATTTTGGTACAGTATCATCTTTCCTCTCCTAGAATTTCACTTCAGAAAAATGTGGTATAGTGATGAGATAGCCAATTAAGATCAAATGTTGGTGCATGGAAATCCAAGATTCCATATCGAGTGCATGCAGGTTTAAAACCACACGAAAATAAGAAAGTCACAAATTTCAATGGCTACGAGAGGTACCATTAGAAAAGCTGAGCAATGGTTGAAGTAAAGCCTTCACAAGCGAACACATATGAAACCAAGATAAGAAACTAGATAACCTGAAAAGTTATGGTCCAAACACGTTCTTTGTTTCTGATTCTAGGTAATACCATATGTATTTTTTTGTTGACTAGGAGAATCTACATCTAGTGCTAGGATGGTACTCGCGTGACATGGGGTCCAGGGATCCATTTCTGCTACCATTATACCCCTAGGTGCCCCACACTCGACCGCAAGAAATAGGGCAAAGGTAAACCTAGGTGGGACTTGATCTCGTGACCTCCTCTACAACAAGGGGCCTTGTATTAAGCGACGACGATGAGCCACTCCTTTTCGAGCTTAGGAAATGCCATTTTCAAAACCATAGAAATGAGTTCATTACCTAATGCTTCACTATTCCTTAGAAGAATAACTACTGTGCGAGTACTTGATTTTGTGTACCTAAATACATATCCCAATACCATCGGCAGATCCAAAGAACAACCCATGCCAAAAGGCTATATACATGTTTGGCATAGCATCGGACTTTTTTGAATTCGGAAAAGTGCTTTGTGTTTACTAGTAAATTTGTCTTCCTTTAACTCTGAGTTGTGTATCAAGTAAAGACATTGCATGGAGTACATAACACAAATACATTTGAATACGTTGTTTGTTGGGAATGCATACTCTTGAAGTATACTATACACTGTTCATGGAGATGATAATAGTGGCTATAAACTATAAAGCGTTTGACTGTATATTTTACCACTTGATTCTTCTCCTCCTAATCGGCTTCTCTTGTTGGTGGCTTCTCACATGTGTCATCCTTTAGAAAAATAGTTTTCCTTCTTGTTTCAAGTAACTCATGCTTCTTAAATACTGGTTTTCTTGCTGCGAGCAATTTCAACATTTAAAGAACCTAACCTTGAGTCTTCAATTTCAGTTCGCTTTTGTTTATTAGTGATTTTTTCTTCTATTGATTTTGTGTTGTGTATCACATAAAGACATTGAATGGAATACAGACCAGATATACATATGAATACTTTATGTGTGGGCAAGGCGTACTCGTCAAGTCCTCTATACAATGTCCATGAAGATGATAATGGTGGATGTAAACTATAAAGCGCTTGACTATATGTTTTTCCACTTGATTATTTTCCCACTAATTGGCCTCTCTTGTTGGCATATTTTTGCGTGTGCCATCCTTTACAAAAAATAGTTTTCATTTTTGTTTCAAGTAACTCATTTTTGGCAAATATTGTTTTGTTGATGCGTGGAATTTCAACATTTAAAGAAGATACATTGAGGGAAGAATTTCAGTTCTATACTTCCATGCTGAAGGCTTCGAGGTATATCATTCTTCCACCTTTATTGAAAATCACAAACAGACAATACTGTTGGTCGCAAGGGATACGTTTATATTGGATAATGGAAGCATATATTTAAATGTTCTAATTGTTAAGCTAATGTCTTAGGTTTACCAACAACCATTTTTTGTCTTGGGTCTCTAAATGTTAGTTTTGGGATCATAGGCTGTATTATTCACCATCAATTCAAATACCAAAATTCTACAAAATTTGAAGGTCACGATTCTTGTTTTGAAAATTGACTAAATTGGTGACCCATATTGTGCATCATTGTTGTGCACCAAGAACTCATCACTCAGCCCTATAGATTTTCTAGGACTAGTAACAACGTGTGACATATTTAAGGGCACGCCGCTAGTGATAGATAAAAGAATTTTCTTTTTTTTTTACGAAGGACATAAACTCATATTTTATTACATCGCTTGCATGTCTCTTCTGTTGAATTATATTTTTAAAAATTACGCTCATTTTTTTAAATTAATTTTTATGTGACTTTTAATAAAATTAAACTTATTATAATTCAAACCATCAAACTTTTGTACTCCTACGACTTTTTAATAACTTGATAACATCATGCATAAATCAACGTATAAAAACAAGACAATTCTAATTAATTCATGGAAATTGTGAACTAAAATTTGATATTGAATATGCAATGAGATAAAAAGACCACCATAAAGAAAACTCTTCAAGTGCTTAGCCTTTATTTATATTAATATGGGACAATATCTCTGTGTCATTATCTTATGAAGGTGGAAGGCCGATCTTCGTCAATACTAATTGCTGCTAGGATGTTATAAGATAATTTAATGTGTTTTCAACATGTTGATTGAAAATGCTTGTTAGGTTTTCCTTTTCAACATCGTAAAATCTCACTAGAAATAGAAGGTTTATCAATTAGAGATAGAAATATTTCAAAGACACCAGCACAACATAAATGCTAAAATAAAATATATACTCGATATTCTTTGTTTTCATCACCCTAATCATCTTTCTCTCTTGGCGCTACAACATTGGTGTTCTGAAAAAAATTCTTTGATCTAGGGTCATGTCCGAGAATGAACCACAAGTCCCTATCTGACACATCCCTGTGGAAAAAACGTTTGCTGCACAGTTTTGGAAAAAGGCCCTTAGTTTTATCCCACATCCTTAATGAGTTGGTACATATTATTACGATATCACGATTTTCACCTACATTATAGTAGCGAAAGGTATACTACCACTTGCGTAAAAAATAACATATTGGAAGGATGGAGATCCACTTGCATGATATATTGTATATTTTTTATGTAGCCCTACATCGTGTTTTGATAATGGCCGCGAGCACAACTAGATTGGTGAAGTTCTACTTCCACCCCATAGTCGAGCGTGTAGTGGTTTCGTCATTTGCATCTTTAGTGTCAAAATGACGTCTATAGCAACGTGATAGAGTGTCACATCAACACATTAACGTTCAACATTCACTTTACCGTCCACCATGCTATTTTATTTGGAGATATTTCTTTGACAACATTTGAAAATACGATAAACTAGTATTCGATTTAAACGGGCGATATTCGATGGAAAGTAGTCACGTACATTTGAAAATACACGAAACAAGCTTAATCGATCACGGGAAATGATAGATATGAATCTAAATCCATTCTTAATGTGTGTCACATTCAACTTGGTTTGTCAAGCCAGAAAAATATCGCCAACACTGAGTTGGTTGATAGTTAGAGGAGGCGAGATCATTCTTTTCATTGGTATTTTTGGATCTCTTGGGCTTGGCTTTGTTGTTGTTCTTTTAGCTCTTGGAGTAACTATATTTGTTAATTGTTCTTTGGTCGCTTAAATTGCAAGAGGGAAAATTCATTTTTCTACTAAAATTGAATATGATCATTTTCGATCAATGAAATTGTAAATATCAATTATTGATAGTGCAAAATAAAGACATAGAATTAGATGTGTGGGTTTTTTAACCCATCTACACATGAAAATCAATTATTTGTACAATCGAAATTTGCAACTACACCTAACATTTCTTGGTTGTAGGTCAAATTTTAAAACATTTAACCTTCTTCCTTTCGACAAATGTCAAGGAACTGAGCCTTTCTGTGCATGGGAATTTCGAGATTGTAACCCCTTTTGATTGCTTATACCTGGGATGGGTTAGTATTCTCATTCTTACTCTAATATCATGAAAGGAGTAGAGTAGTACCAATGGTTCCCGATAACCACAAAAAAAAATTCCTTTTCCTTTAACAACATATTCACACGATGTGTCCTTTGGCATTCCCTTTTTCTTTACTTGCACCCATGATTCTTAATCGACATGGATGCCACATAACCAATTCGAAAGCCACGATTATAATAGTAATAATATGATTTAATATCAAAGTATAGTCGAATACCATTGAAACAAATGCACACCATCACTTTGTTAGAGAAGCTGAGGAAACAGAGAGTGAAGCACAATGCGAAAGATTGTGTGATCAAGGAATTACACTCATTATTGAATCTCTTTTGCATTTAAACATTTCCTATGCCTAGGCATGACTATGGTATAGAACCTCAGTGGGCATAATTGAGAAGAACATGTGTTTCCTCCTAGGAGGCCATAGTTCAAATCCGGAGGGGGTAGGGTATCTACACCACTGTTTTAGTTGTTGCATCGCGGCTTAAAGAGAGTCCCACAAGGACGTCTCATACACAAAGTTGGCTTTTGGCCAGGTTGTGTCCGTAAAAGTATATTGTTATTATTATTGTTATACTCAATAGTTATTTTCATATGTGTCATATTGTATTTATAGACAATGTTTAGCTACTATTGTAGGGAACAACTTTGCTAATTTTGGTGTGCTTCCTATCTATAACTGTACGGTTGTTGCACCTTAAAAAATAGATAGCATGCAACCATGATGTAATTACCATTTTAATGGAACACTCGTTTTAACATTATGTAATGAACATTTTAATAGGATCGTTTTTAGCACAGGAAATAAAGTTTAGGCAGGTATATAGCAAAAGGGAGGTGTTGCATATTTTTTTAGTGGTATTGAATCAACCTTAAATGAGTGTACTTTTTAGAAAAAAATGGACAAGGTTTTTTATTTATCCCACCCGTAAAAAGGAAGGTAGAGGGGTAGAAGGATTAGTATAAAGTGGACGATCAAAGGAAGAAGAATCATCTTTGCGCTTGGGGCAATGACGCAGCTAGTGATGTAAAACCGAGGCGCGTCAATTGCTGGTTGAAAACTATTTCCAACCCCCTCGTTGGCCTGGGCTACGCCTTGGCCTTCGAGAATTTTTGGAGGCCCTCCTTTGGGTAGGGCCATTACAGATCTAAAATTCAAATTGATTGAGGCAAAGCGATGAAGCCTCCGTTTTTACGCTACATATGTGACAGATAGATTATGCCGGCTGCTGCATCAAGGTGTCTCGATTATCAGTTAGTTATTTTTTCCCCGTGCATTTCTATAAGCGATGAGAGGACGTAAATAACAAGCCCTTTCTGCCTGTTATTCATTCTCTGAATTACTTGCGTATGACCCTCGCTCATTCTTGTGAACGCGAGATTATCCATTCCCTATGAATGACAAGGTAGGTTTTATGAGTCGCGTATGACCCTCGCTCATGCTTGTGAACGCTAGATTATCCATTCCCCGTGAATGACAAGGTAGGTTTTATTAGTCTGGGCCAACTGAACTTCTATCCTGCTCCGATCGAGGTAGCCCAACCCGATCGACCAAACTGAGGAGGGTACTATAGGGTTTATCCACGTTTAACATCTGCCACAATTACTATGCAAAGCATAAACACAAAAACTTTGCCAACGGATTAAATGGGTAGGAATAGAAAACATTTGTAAGTATTATCGAAACAGTATGGGAGAGAATTCTACAGGCATACCAAAACCTTGCAACCGAGAAAAAACACACCCACGCACACTTCTCACAGAGGTATTCATTTCGAGATTGACGAATCGTCTGATCTGAACAGCATTATTAAGTATGCAATTGCGTAGGCGCTCACGTAGGCTCTTCGAACAGTTATGGAATCCATGTACGAACTGGGTTTGTCATTGGAAGCTTGACAGGGGGCTAGGCTTCTACAGAAAATAAAAACCACTGCTATAGAAGAAAACACCATGGCTGGTGCTTTTTTAATTTGGCACAAAACAAATCCTTCGCTACATGATTGCACTTGCAACACAATAAAATCCTTCACTTCATGATTAAGGCTCCCGATCCTGGCTTACTCACTTTACCAACGAGGTTTACGTTCTCTCTTTGTATCTTGGCTGGGTCTTTCCCTTCGGCAGCATGGACTCCGCACAAGAATTGTTGTGCCTTAGCTTATCGAGCTTCAAATTTCGTTTCGAAAACATTTATTTATATATGATCCATAGCCTTATCGTATTCACCTCCCGACGATTCATTCCCTTTCCTTTGTAATCCTTTGACAATTTCAATTGTATTTCCCCACTGGTCCTTACAGTTTTGTTTTGCTGTTTTAGCTTTTACCATTTTCGACCTAAAACTGCATTTTTTCAATCCTCGACTTTTGTTTGTGATGTGCTGCCATGTGCCATTGGACGGGACCGTTGACTGATTAAACATTATACATCTGCTATGACGTGAAATCCATCGTACCATTAAAAATTACATATAGTAATCGTGTGAAACCCATCTTGCGGACAAGAGAGAGAATTATGTGGAATTCTGGAATGTTTGGAACAGAAACATGGAGAACAAGCAAGGTTTCGCACAAGTTAAGAGATATATTAAAAAGTGAAAAAGATATATTAAAAAGCGAAAAACGCTCATAGGTTTAAAGATATATTAAAGGTGAAAAATGCTTTCCACCTTATAGTTATTTTGTTTCCTTTGGAGGGCTACAATGTGATTCATGGTCTTTGCGCATTTCTTGTTTGCTTGGTGCCTTCACGGTGTCATACATCGAGCTCTTGTTTTCTTGCATGTGGTGTTAAGGAGATCCACTGAATGTATGTTTCTTTAATCAACTTATGGCTGCATGCTTTATGCAGGATAGGTTGCTTCATAGATTTGTGAGTACCAAATTGAAAATGTTCAATTATATAGAACATAATAAGATTCAATTTAACTTGTCTAAACATACAAGGTGCCAACCAGTTTTGGGATGAGAGGACATTCAACGACATCGGTTTGGGTTTTATTATGGATGTGCTTTGCCTTGTTGATACTAAGTAGTTAGCCTTATTCAAGGCAGCATGGAGAACTTGGATATCCAACACTTAGGTCACCCCTTTTTCCACAACCACCATTTTGAAAACCACATAAGGAGGTGCAACAACCAATGCTTCATCCCTAAGAAGCACAACTATTGTGTGTCACCATTACATGGTTTGATACCATGGATGGATCCACCTCAGATTACATTCAAGAGAAATCTATAAACAAATGTTGACTGAGTACAAGTGCCCTATGTTCGCTATTGATTTTGTAGTTCTTTAAATTTTGTGATGTGTATTGCATAAAGATTTTGCAGCGACTAGATGCCACAGAGGGATATGAAGAGAAGGTATTATGTACTAGCTAGGAATACTCTTGAAGTCGTTTGTACGATGGTCATGAAAATGATAATGGTGATCGAAAACTATAAAAAGCTTGACTATATGTTTTTTGTTTGACCCTATTCCTTGTAACCTAGTGTTCATATTGGTATCATTTTTCATGTTTCGTCCTTGTGAGAGATTGCTCGCTTTCAGGTTTTTAAATATTATGTTGGTTTTGGTTATGGAGATGAGGAAATTTCGTGTTCTTAGGCATCGATCTCGAGGGAATAATTCGAGTGGAATTCTTCCGTGCTAAAGGGTTCCAGGTATACAACTATGCCGCATTTAATGAAAATTGCATATTAAAATTTCTCGTTGCAAACGATAAGATTGTATTGGATGATGAAAACATATAGGTGAATGTTCTCATTGTTAGGCTAATGTTTTATGTTTAAGAAACGCCCTTTTTCATTTCAGGTCTCTAAACGTGAATGTAGAGAACATGCGCGATTTGGCTCTCAAAAGTCTACGAAAGTCTGTTAAATTATTGTTAGTTTTTTTGGGAAGGAAATAATTTCAGGTTTTTTTACATTGCATACATGTTTTTATATTATTT
>LPNX010208990.1:1813090-1829533 GCA_001517045.1 Pseudotsuga menziesii | reverse complement strand
CGATCCCTGCAAAATACTTTGGAGAAAACGTCAAACAGTTCACAAAAGAAAGCAGAAATACTTCTACTCTCTAATCTCTCCACAAAATACTTTGTGGAGATCTAACTAGACAAATACAAGAAATGCAAAGCTAAATAAATACACAAGTTACCTCCCAAAACTTGATCATGAAAATAGAAAAGTGAAGCACAATATCCCTCCAAAGCTTTGCTTGTATTATGTGGTCCAACTAGGGCAAGAAAATTACAACAAGAAGAGAGCTTGAGAAAAGAATGGGTAGACAATCCGGCAGCATAACAATAGCATGAGAGAGCCTGAGAAATGAGGGAGTGAGGCCCTCATTTTATAGTTGAGGGAGACCCCCAACCCTTTGAAGATCAATGGCTGAGATTAGACCTAGATCTAGGTTAAATCTCCACCACTAGATCTAGGTTTTTGGCTTTTATTTCTCTCAATCAATCTCAACCCTTAGATTAGATCTTGATCAATGGCTTAGAAGCTTGATCCATGTCTCAGCAATCTCCACCCTTAGATCTTTTTTATTGACCAAGATCTCACCCTTAGATCTTTTTTAAGGCAAAAACGTGGGCCCAAGGTAGGCGCCCCCTCCAAATGTGGCCTTGACTTCTTGATTTTCCTCCAAAATTGGCACCCTCTCCAAGATAGCGCCCTCTAAATATAGCTAGCGTCCTCCTTTAAACCTTGACGCCTCACTAAAAGGGGTAGCGCCCTCTACATATGGGGGCGTCTTCCTTTATGTAGGCGCTTCTCTAAATTAGGGGGCGTTTTCTTTTATTGGTGGGGACTCTTCAAAATGGCGCCCCTCTAAATAGGTGGACGCCCTACCAAATGTAGAGACGTCCCTCCTTTTAGTAGCGCCTCTATTTGATGTGTGAAGACCCTTTACATAAGCGCCTTCCCTTTAAATTTAGTGGAGTCTTCATATGGTAGCGCCCACTTCTAACTTGCCAGCGCCTCCAATTTAGAGGTATCTCCCATTTATAGCATGACGTCCTCCCTTTTAGTTGGGGTTTTAATTACATGGACGTCCCTTTAGATTTGGGGGCGCCTCCAAATGTGATGGTTTGGCCATTTAATGGCCCCCAAACTTAGCTTTGACCTGAACATTTGCTCCAAAATGAATATTTATCCCCTTGACTTAGGATAAAAATTAAAATTCACCTTAGATTTTAATTTTTCAATTTAATTTTTAAAATTTCCCCATTTTTAACTTAGGAAAAATTAAAAATAACTTGAAAAAATTAAATCTAGGCCATGGGGGGGTGGAAAAATTATGAAATAAATTTTCCTTGGCTTAACAACCCCCAAGCAAATTTACCATGGCATTATTTGATTTTTTCCTTCAAAATCAAATAATATGAATTTTTGACTTAGGAAAATTAAAAATTTCCCTAGGGGAGATAGACCCCTCCTGACCAAAATTGGTCTATCTCTTCAACCACTTATCAGAACGACATGGGACTTGAAGCAATGGCCTAGGGGGTTTCATAGCAATTTTACTTTGCATTCATAGCCCCTATTACAAAATGCCATGCTTGAGTAATTACATTATTACATCAAAACTCAGTTAATTAACCACCAAGGGGTGGAATTAATTAACTGGAAAAATTAACAAAAATTCAAAAACATAACGAAACTTCGCAAGACTCTAGACAACTGTCTAGCATGGTCATGAATTACACTTTAGAGCCTTAGCCACCTCATGGACTTGACTGGTAGAACGCCCGTCACCACTTTGGAGGATTTTGAGTGAAAACCAAACCGATTAAACTCGTTTGTTCAACAAGACCAATTGGAAAGGGAAAAACACTCGATGAGGGGACTTCCCTAACAATCAGTTCCATGGTGTGGCATCCGTATCATATGATCCACACTAGTACATAAATTACACTAATTTTCCCACGCAGGGGAGCGGACATTTCGTTTTACAAAGGGGCAATTGCCCTTCAGAAGTGAAAAAATCCTCAGATTTTTCCAAGGTACAATTATGTACACCACATGTACATGGAGTTGCCACCTAGTCGAAATAGGTGGGCAACAAGGTTATGCACAAGTGAAGGAGATTTGCTACCCAAATAGGCCCAGGATTCCCTCAACCTTCAACCGGTTCAAAAGGCGTTCAAACCCTCACCTCGCTTTCATTTTTTTTTCTCATTATTGTAAAGCCCAACGAGAGTCTCTTGGGGTATTCTGTAAAGTTTGTAACCGCTTGTAATCTACAACAAATAGATTAGGAAGTAGAGTAGGATGTAGGATAATAGTTGTTTTTAGATTTCTGTTATTGCAATTTTATTTTTCTGTTAAAAAGTAATCATACAACCCATTAAACCTGTGTATCCTCTATCCGCTTGTCATCTTCCTTTAGGGACTTCAAGCTGGATATGAAAAACAGGGGAAGTGGGGGCTTAGGTAATTAAGATAACTTTCTTTTCTTGTACTACAATCCACACATTTGATTTTCCAAGTCCAAGATCAAATACCGGCACCTCCCATAAGGGATACAGCTTGGTTGATCTTGTTGATCGTTTTAAAATAAACCTTGCATGCTAATCACCCAGATAAAATTTAATCTTAAAACTTACCAACAACAACTTCCCACATCCTACTCCTCTACTCGGTTATCACCCTTCGGGGTACTCCGAGATACGACCAGGGGACAGGGAAGTCTTAGTTTAATAGGCATCCATCTAGCCCTTTTTCTGTCAACTAAAAACAGTGACCTCAGTAAGCTAGAAGGGGTAGTAGACTGTGGGTGGTCTCTAGGCGCTTTGACATCCTCCTTGTTGAGCACCGGGGCATTGGGGATTGACCTGTGAGCTACGGGTGGGCTTTGTTCCCACTTTGTTGAGCGCAACAGCATTCCTTCTTTGACCGGAGAAGTTCTAGATAGGGGTAGTCACACCACCGATTCTAAAACTTAATCCAAGAAGAAAAACTTTAATAAAATCAACTAAAATAAACCAAGAGACATTTCAAAACTGGTTCTACAACACTCTCCTATTTCAAGCACTCTTTCACTCCAACATTGCACTACAATTTTTACTTCCGGCACTTTATGTTTCAGTTACATCTATTTACTTTCAATTCTGCAAATGTTCATGTGGTGAATGTTCAACTGCTTAAGGTCTTTTCATACTTTTTATTTACTGCTGGTTTAATAATCTTCACTCATAACATTTTTCTGCCATTTTGTAAATCTGATTCATTTTCCATATTGGTAAATCATCTGTACTTTGTTTAATGCTTTGGTTCCTTATTGTTTATGATTATATCGCTTATTCATTTATCTCATTGTTAAACACCTAAGTTGTAGTTTAGTTATAAATTAAGAGTCAAATTTATTTGTAAAGTTTGTAAAACCATAATCTATCTTTTGACTCCATTATCTAGGCACTGGTTTAAAGTAAAAGGTTGACTGTCATTTAAATCTTGCATATTGCATCAGTCTGATTGGCATCTCTTAGAGTCCTAGCCTCATTTCTTATTAAACGATCCCTTTAATTAATCTTTAATTAATTAATAAATCTGGAACTTAGTTTTCCCATAGGGACTACCCCCCTTGGCTCTGTTGGGATCTTGCCTAAACGGAGGAGTTGTGGACTGTGGTGACAGTGGTCCCCATCTCTCACTTGCCCCCAAGGACACACATAGCAGGTTGTGACTTTCTTGTATCTTAAAGTGTGAATTAGGCGGCAACACCTCTCTGCTACTCCATTCTGATCTGGAGTATACGGAATTGTCAACTGTCTCCTGATCCCCTCTTGTCTGCAAAATCCGTCAAATTCCTTAGAGGTATACTCACCCTCGTTATCCGATCTCAAGACTTGGATCTTCCTCCCTGTTTGGTTCTCCACAAGAGCTTTGAACTCTTGGAACCTTTGCAAGACGTCCTTGGACTTCTTGCTCTTCAGAAAGTAGATCCAGGTCTTCCTGGAATGGTCATCAATGAATTTCACATAATACTCGTATCCTCTCAAGGACACAGAAGACATAGGTCCGCATAAGACTGAATGTATCAAGTCAAGAGTACCTACTAACCTGCTATCACTACTTGGAAAAGCAGTCTTGGTGTACTTTCCCAAAGCGCACCCCCTGCACACATCACTTTGCCCTATGCTGAACTCCGGTAATCTTGTAACCATGTGTCTCAACAACCCCAAGGATGGATGATGCAAGTGAGCCATCCTCCTATGCCAAAGCTCACAAAGCTCACTGTCGCTGCTATGTGCCAAGGCATGCTGAGGCTGAAACAAGAGCCTGTACAGTTTCCCACATCTCACCCCAATGGAAATTGAAGCAGATGGTCTTGCAGTCTTGGGAAACATATGCACGGGTCCATCTAGGAAAGACACCCCAAGACCCTGATCCTCGATCATGGAAACTAACACTAGGTTCTTCTTCAGCCCATGTACATACAATACATCCCAC
The DNA here is from genome assembly GCA_001517045.1 of Pseudotsuga menziesii. NCBI lineage: Eukaryota > Viridiplantae > Streptophyta > Pinopsida > Pinales > Pinaceae > Pseudotsuga > Pseudotsuga menziesii. The sequence continues at coordinate 1,825,084 of LPNX010208990.1, read as the reverse complement.
AATACCATGGGACTCATGGACTCCCTTTGAAATGTAATGGTCCCACGTCCAACTGCACTGACTACTGAGCCATCCCCCAACACAACCTCCACATCTCTGTATCTGTCTGTGAAAGCTCAGAGAACATGTCACGAGCACTTGTCATGTGACTCGAGACTCCGCTATCTAGCTACCAAGTGCTGGAAGTAGATGCACTGTAAGAATGGTCTGTCACACACGAAAACTCCCTCTGACTGTCAACATTCGCACTGGTGAGAATGGATGCTCTCTCTCTCTCAATATGGCCAGTGCATAGTGAAAACTCACTCTGAAATCGTGCTGCAAAATCATCGATCTCAGCTGAAGCGGCTGTCTGTTGCTGCTTCTTCTTCTTGTTTGGACACGTAGCAACATAGTGTCCCATCTTGTGACATGCAAAGCACTTCACAGTGCTCATATCCTTCTTCTGCCCATCCTGCTACTGCTTGGCCCCACCCTTCTTGCTCTTCTTCTTCCCCTTTGCGGTCAATGCCACATCCTCCTCATCGCCCCTACTAGTAGAGCCACTTCACGACAAGAAACCCCTTCGAGTCTCCTCCTAAACAAAGTCATCACATACTCTGTCCCAATCTGGTAAGTTCTCTGTGGCCACCAACCCCTGAACAAACACAGTCCAAGGAGCAGTCACCCCATTCAGGGCTGTCCGCACTAACTCAGGACCAGTAATCGCTACCCCAACAGCTGCAAGGTCATCTCTCACCTGAGGGATCCGAGTAAGATAAGTCATACACATCTCACCTTTGACCGTCTTGATGTTCTTCAGCTTCTCTCTAAGCACCATTTTCCTGTTTTCATTAGTACTCTAAAACAACCTGGTCAAAGCACTCCACATCTCATGTGCATGATCCTTCCCGGAAATGTGAGGAATAACATGATCTTTAACAACATCCAAAATAATCCTCATGGCTTTAATGTCCTTCTTCACAAAGGCTGCATGTGCTATTGCATCAGTGGTAGCACTTGGAATGACAATGGGGTGAGCAGTGGTGTTATTAACTGCCTCATCCCACAACTCATTCTCTCTCAACAAAAGGACTATCCTGGCCTTCCATGAGACAAAATTCCCTTCCCCATCTAGTCTGTCTTCACTTCTCAACCCAACGGAAGTCATTTTTTCCAAAGAACAAGTTTAAGCAAAATGTACTACTGTGACAAAAGTTTTCTTTGAATTCTGGAAATGACTATTTCACTGCTAAAATTTAGGTTTCTGCACAACTCAGCTCTGATACGATGTAGATTTTTCACTAGTTTTCATCCACTGGTTTCAAGTAAAATTTAACTCTGTTTATGACATTCTCAGAAAATAAAAGTGCTGGAAATAAACATGAAATTTTCAGACTTTAAAACATTGCTAAAACTACAAATTTTCATTGACAGGAAATAAATATCAGCATGCCATTCGACACACAGAATACAAATATTTTCAGCCAATGGCCTTGGAAAAACCCACAAGGGAAAACCAGTCAGAGAGAGAGAGAGAGATTTTATTATTAGGAAATTTACAGCAAACTCAGAAATTTTCAGACCAACTTATTTCAACCCGGAAGAGAAAATTTTTGCCTCGTTTTCTGTGCCAAATGAAAAAATCAAACTCAGATTTTTTGCCTCGATTTTCGTGCCACTGTACGAACTGTATGGGCTGTACTGTACGGACCTCGAAATTCGTGCCCAAGGAATTGTTTGTCGAAAATCGTGCCCAAAAATTCGCCTTGGAAAACGTGCATGCTGCTTCGAAAATCGTACCGTACAGACCAGCAATAAATGTTGCTGTCCTCTCGATTTCTATGCCCTCTTTGTTGCTGTCCCCTCCTCGATTTGCGTGCTGCAAAATTTTCCTTTCTATCTCACAAAATGAAACTTCTCTTCTCAGCTCTCTCTTCTCACTTCAATCTGCGAAAGTGAGGAAAATGACCTTCCCTTGCTTTTTTGAGAGAACGCTTGGGTTCATCTAATCCAACGGTGGAGATTAGATTAGATCGGTGGATGAGAGTAAATGCTCACATTCATTTCTCATAAATATTAATTTCACTCACCCACTTAAATTTATCAAAAAGTGATTTTACTCTCTAAAGTCAAATTAAATGCTCCACTTAAGTCATTTAATGCAAGGGTCACTTTATTTCCCTTCACTAAGTGACTAAGGCTAAAGTCACTTAGGGGAACACTTCCCTAGGTACAAAACTAACATTCAAAGCATTGGAAATGTCAAAATCCTCCTTATAGAGATATTCAAAGGTCCAAAGTTTCATTGGTTAGTACCCCTCTTTTCTAACTCAAACTTAGGAAACATTACATCACAAGGGTAGTTTCATCAATTACACATTCCACCTAGGTGGTGTCTAACAAATGTCACAATATAAAGTCATACAACCTAGGGAAATCCCTCCAAGGCGAATGGTCCACTACCAAAACACATCAAAACCACTATCCATCCACATCAACCATGTCTCCAACATACACTCAACTAAGGGGATCATCAAGAATATAGTCTACTAGTGACACCAACCACATATCATGACCATGCAAACTATGACTATGTATTAGCCATATGTCAAAGAAAATAATGCACTAACCACAAGAAAACGATCCACCTAGATCTTCCACCATAGAGAACTAAGTCTCCTCCACCAAAGTTCTTCATCACACATCCATCCTGAGGAAGAGAAGAAGCTATAGATCCTCTAATTCCATCAAGATGCTCCAAGGTACTGATAGAAAATCCCAATGTGAAACCTCATACAATATGAGCTGTAATAAGTAGTATCGAGGAATACAATGTCTTTAACGATCTAGTTGGAAACCTTAGATTCAAAGGCACATTGAGAATGCAAGATGCAATAGTAGTTGAATATTGTACTTTTTGGAATAAACGATGAAGAAGGCTAGAAATTTAGAATTGGGAGGACATTTGACAATGCAATGGTATTCATTGGTTAATAAGTTGTTGATTTTTTAAATTAATATAAGGGATCCAGAGGATGAACTTGTTGGTCTTAAAATCCATTAGGGGTATACAAAGCAAGTTTTGGATACAAGGGAATGCTTTTAGCCTATAATGAAGTGGATTGTTGGTGTTCGAAACCAATTTGGAAAATATAGGATCTTGTAAATGCTAAGCTTTGCATCTAGTTGGCATTGAGTAACAAAGCTCCCACTTGGGATACTTTGCAAAGAAGAGCCTAGTGGGATACTTTGCAAAGAAGAGCTTGGCTAGGATGAGGCTACATCATCTAATGTAAATCAAAGGAGGAATATTTACAACACATGCTTATGGATTGCTCATTTAGTAAAGAAGAATGGAAAGAAGCTTCCCTTTGTTGGTAATGTGGTTGTTGTGATGGACCTACTTTATTTGAGAGCCTCGAAAGCTGGATGGAGAACCCATTGTTGGAAAATTATAGATCTCTCCCAATAATAGTTTCTTGGATGCTTTGGAGCATAAGGAACTATGTTATGTTTGAGAAAATGTTGTAGACTCCCTTGGAGGTATATTATAAAATAAATATCCGTATGAGGGTATTCAACGTGCTTCTAGATAGAAATCACCAAGGTAGAGAGGCAACCTAGAGGTAGATCAATCTATACCTTGGGGGTTCTTTGATGGGGTTCACAAAGGGCTATTTAAGGCCCTAGTGGAGCTACGAGTATTTTGTTTCTCTCTTCAAATCTTAGTTACTCATTTAAGGAAAATCTGGGCATTGGTAGCAATATTGGGTAGAACTGCCTGCTTTGAAACTCCTTTCAAAACTGGCTATTGAAAATAAGTGTAAAAGCTCCATTTTGTGGATTCATAGTTGATCATTGAATGGGCATGTTCATACTTAAAAATCTATTATTGCATTGCTTTCTTGATCAAATTATGGAATCAGTGGTGCAGTTCCATGAAATATGCTTCTAACATATCTACAAGGAACATAATTGAAGCGTTGATGAGATGTGACATGTTTATTGTCATGGCTATATTGAATTAGTTATATTGGAGGAACACATGGTAGAATGGATATTTGCTTCCCTTTCATAATTTCTAATTATTATTACTAGATACATCCTCGACTATTAATATTTATTAGCTTTTCTTGGGGGCTTGTTGATAGTCCTATTCATCTAAAAACTTTATATTTTGAGAGGACTACGTGATCCTCTTTTGTTACATATATTTTAATATATTTTATTTAATCGTTAGAAAATAGGCCTATGTTGGGGCAATTTAAGAACTTTGCTAAGAGTGGCTTGGCACTTTTTGAATGTAACCTTTTTCCCACTTGACATATAAAGCTATGCATTTTTCCTTGGAAAAAAAATCATCTTATAGTAGGAATCTGTCTAGCCTCTTTGAAAGACCTTCTAAACCTTGCTGATTATTCCTCTAAGTAGGAGCAAGATCTAGTGGGTCAATATTACACAAAGGTTTCTCTCCATCTTTTGAAAATGAAAGTCTACCATTGGGTTAGGCCTACCTATGTCTCTCGATAGTTCACTTTGTCTCAACACAAAATTTAATTCCTCTTGACAATCACATTCTTTCTAGAAAGATGCATTAGTCAAAAGCTCGCTCTAGTAGTATTTTCTTGCATAAATGGACCATTAATATTGACCAAAATGGAATCCTTTCCTATTTCCTTAGAGAACAAACTAGTTACAGTGGCATAATGTGAAAAGGATGGTCTCTGCATCTCAATAAATTGATTCCATTTAATGGAGCCATGCTTAGAGATTCCTAAAACAATTACAACAAGAAGCTCCTACTACAACATGAGTTGAAGCAAAATTCTTCGATCGACCTTATCCCTTAACATTGCCTTTGCTATATTAGGGTAATTAATCTTTAATAATCTATCTAAAGATCTCTTTTTGTGGGATGGTCCTATCGCACAAATGTTTACATAGGATAAGATAAGATATGATAATTTGATTAATGTCCAACAGAAGTAGGTTTATGGGACTAAAAGGCATATCTAGTGTGAATACAATGTGAGAGTGTGAAATCAACTCTTATATCAATATTGAAAGCAAAAAGGATGGAAGATAGAACAAGATAGAACAATGGTATAGGTACAATGATACAACAAAAGGGTCGAAGATTGGAGATCTCGGTTCTGCGTGAGAGAGATAAATGCAGAAGATGTCAATGCCTACTAGTCTTGATGTTTGAGGGCAAGGGTGGGATCAAGGTATTGGCTTGCTATTGGAGTCGTCAATGACCATGTAAGGGCCAATATAGTGGTAGATAATGTGCTTTGGGGAATGGTCGGGGATGAGAGCATCTCATTCTGCAATTCTTGGAGCGGTGTAGGAATGAGGAACCCCTACTTTCCTACCATCCAAGGTCGAGGGAATTAAATTCTGGATAAAACCCTTGCTACTTGGTTGAATTTAGTGGTAGTCCAACATTCAAGTGGGACCTAAAATGGGCCTGCTTAGCATTGATTTGTCTATAAGCTTGATGATGCATGGTTTGTTGATATGAAATGACTTACTATATAGCTTTTCATCTATTCTGGTACTATTTGAGTGCAAAGATTGGAGATATTGGTAAGGCCCATTTTAGGGATATGTCCTCTTTTGGTAATTTGGGCTCTTGAAGCTTTTGAAGTCTATTTGGGCAGTAAACATTATTTTTGTGGTGAAAACTTTGTGGATGGAGTCTAGACTCTTCACCTTGGTTTAAACATCTAGAGCTATTGGAGTCTTTGATCACCATGAGGGCCAATGTAGTCTTAGATGATGTCCTTTGAGGAATGGTCGGGGATGATACAATCTCATTGTACAATCCTTGGACGAGTGTAGGAATAAAGAACACCTACTCTCCTACTATCCAAGGTCGAGGGAATTAAACCTTGGATAAATTCTTTTTACTTGGATGAATCAAGGGGTAGTCCAACATGCAAAGGTGACCTACATTGGATCGACTTAGCATTGTTTTATCTGTAAGTTTGTTGATCCGTGGCTTGTTGATATGAAATGGGTCACTATATAATTTGTCATCTATCTTGGTACTTATTGAGTGCAAAAATTAGAGGTATTGACTTGTAAGGCCCATTTTAGGGATATGTCCTATTTTGGTGATTTAGGGTCTTGAAACTTTCGGAGCCTATATGGGGCACTAAACATTATTTTGTGGTCAAAACTTTGTGGATGTAGTCTAGACTCTTGACCCTGGTCTACATATTTGAGAGCTTTCTAATGGTGCAATGATCACCTCAACTGAAGTTTGTTTGAGGAAGTTATGCCCCTCATAAGTTGGCCTATGTTGTGATGAACAAGGTTGTCATTGATGGCAAACCATTAATGACAAAGGTAAGACAAAGGTTAATGACATGGCAAGGAGTGACAAATGTTAGGTTAATGACATGGCAAAGAGTGACAGGTGTTGATTACATGACAAGCCATTGATGACATGGCATGAAAGATATTGCATATGGGCATTGGAGCCATAATATGGAGCATGAAGGACACTGGATTTGGGCATTGGAGCCTGTTACCAACTTTTTTGTACCATAGTTGGGTTACCTGAGGAGCCGTCGGCTGACAGACTTGTTCAAAGCTTGATTCCAGTGTATCAGTTGATCTGTCTGCTTGTCTAGCCAATATTGGCTCGTCACTTTTTTATTTGAATAATTTTTACCATGGCCCCGCGGAGTTTGTAATAAAATGTGCTAGTAGCATATTTTTGAGTGGTTCGGTCTCCTGAGACGTAGAATCTCAAATAGGGTATTCCAGGGAGTTTTCTGCTCATGACAATTATGCTTTGCCTTCAGCCGAGTATAATTGACGAGGTTTTCTCCTGCTTCCTCCAAAGCTGGAATGCCCGATGTTGAATTCTGGGCCTTGGGGGGTTATTAGAGCCCAACTGAGTGTTATAAGCCTACTAGACATTATTTAGATAGATCATGGTCATGTCCTAAGTCATCTGGACACATAAAAAAAAGTTTCGAAAAAATCTTTTTCGAACATTGAAAAATTATTTTTTTAAATTTTTAAATTTTAATTACTTTTCCTAAGTTTTTTGGGTTAATTTTTCCATAAATGAAATGGAAAAAACCCGTTCTTGATTCGGACTCAGAATTCAGTGATTGAAGGCTCTAACCTTAAACCAAAAATCATTCTTGATCAGCCAGCCAGTCAGAGACAACTTTCAGATCAGCGATTGGACACATAATGCCTTTTTACTCAAAAAAAGTCAGTTTTGAGTAAAAAAATGATTTTTAGTAAAAAAATGATTTTTATTAAAAAAAATGATTATTTTGGAGAAAACTAAAACTCTCCAAATTAATCCAATTTCGGTAAAATAAAAGGCTAAATGACATTTCATAGAGCACTTATGATGATTGGAGTTATCATAACTTAGTTTCAGTCATCATTAAGAGAGCAATTAATTTATTATCAGTTAGCAGACATGTCATCTCCAGCTAAAGATGAGATGGAGAGCACTCATTGGTCCGATGATTTGATCGAGGTGAAGACTAAAGTTTGCACCATCAGTGGGCTTACCAAACCTAACGAAGGCTCCAGCCAGACCTAAGGATGAGCTTACCTACATCACACGTGTGGCCTCATCCTTGGCTTGTTTTTAGTGCACAGGTTTGGAGTGGGGGCGCCTTGCCTGGGTGTAGGCCTCCCCTCACTCCAGGTTCTCCAGTTTAGGTCTGAGCTCTTTGTTAGGTGGCTAAGTTGGTTAGGGTTGGTTTTTTGGTTTTAGGGTTTTAGCACTCTCTCATTTGTTAAAATAGAGGCTCTTTCAGCTCTATTGGATGGAGAATTTGTGCAAGTACACTTTGGAAAAATTTGTAATATCTTTTGAATTTGAATAAAGGAAGAAGACTTTGGAGGTCCATGTGGGAGTTATTTGTGTGCCATGCTTCATCTTGTTCAAGGTGATACCATTCTTAGTTCATTTCTTTTGATTCTTAAGTATATGTTCTTGTGATTAGAAGGTTAACAATCTAGCACAATATTATTTGATCTATGCTTTTCTTTTAAGTTTTGTGGCTTTCAGGTATTCTCCCAAACACAAGAGCTCTTGTTTGGTTTATGCATTCATTCTACAGGTGCTTAAGGGAGTTTTCTACTTTAAGAAATCAAGAAGCGAAGGGCTTGCTTGCCTCATCCATCAAACCACAAACTTCAAAAAATCTATTGGTTACTTTGGTTGCTACAAGTGGATCTCCATTTTCAAGGTTCTATCCTACCTCTTTTCCACTTTTGTAGAAGTTATCAAGTCATTTAAATCTTTATTTCAAGCTTGCTTGGCTTCTACTAAGTTAGATCTAGGCTATCTAGCCTTAGATCTATTTTTTCAAAGCTAGATCCATTTTTCTAAAAGGTCCATTTTTAAAGATCTAGTTTCATTTCTTTTTTTAAATCCATCTTTCTTTTTGCTTTGGAAAACGTGCACGAGTTTTCTCGAAAAACGTGCAAATTTTCCATTTTTTGGCCTTGCTTGTTTTCTGTATTTTTTCATTAATTCTAAATTTTGGAAATTCATAAAAAAATCAGAAAATTTTCAAAATTTTTAATTTTTTTTAATTTTGACTTTTTTTCAAAAAGTGTGCCATTTCAAAGCTCGCTGTTTTTGGGCTGATTTTTGACTTTTTTCTGTTAATTCTAAATTCTGGAAATTCATTAAAAAATCAGAAAATTTTCAAAAATTTTCAAATTTTTCTTTTTAATTTTTTGACTTTTTCTCGAAAAGTGTGCGATTTTGTACTTGCTGTTTTTTTACTGATTTTCTGCAATTTTCTGCTATTTTCCAGATTCTGAAAATTAGCCTAAAATGTTAAAAAATCTTGAATTTTAAATTTGCAAAAAGTCCCAAGTCGTTTCGTCAAAAATCGTGCATTTTACATAAAAAACGGTGAGCTTGTCTGATCCTTTCCAAGTTTTGATTTTGGGTCTTATTCCATTGTTTGATCTTTTGTTTCATCTCATTAGGCACTTGTCTTCTCATCCATTTAATTTTTTCGAATCACAGGTTAAATTTGGTTTCCTGACACTCTCACTAGTCCTTGTTTAGAGCTCTTATCCACAGGTGAACCAAAAGCAAAACCAAACAAGAAAGAGCAAGCAGAACTAGATCCAAAGACAAGGATCCAAAGCCAAAAAAGAAGTCATTCTTCTTTGTACAAACTCATAAGAGTTTTTCATTTTTACTTAATTTACTTCTCAAAGTCTTAACAAGGATTAAGTTCGAAAGGCATTTGTACTTCATTAATAAAACAAGGCTAAGTGGGATAGGGCCTCCCATACTTGGTTTTTCTTCCCCATTTGGGGAAGAGTGTTTTTTGTTCTTAGCTTAGATTTATTTCGAGTACTTATAGTAGTTTCATTTTTTTTGCACAGTAGATACTAATTGTTAGATTAGCCCATTTTGTTTCATTAACTAGGTTGATTACTTTATCTTTTAATTTTTTGTATCTTTCATAAGTAATTCAACTGTTTAAAGTAGAAATCTCTTGAATCTCACTTTGTAGATCAAGAGTGCTCTCTATCGGAGAGTTGTCTTTTCATTGTTTAATAAGTTAATCAATTAATCTTGAAAGTCTCCGTAATCCAAGTCAAGAGCACTCTCTATCGGAGAGCATTCCCACTGCATATCCTTGCATCAAGCATATAGATTAGTTAAGTCTCTTGAACCACTGTCATAAGACGAGGTCGAGAGCGCTCTCTGTCGGAGAGTTTTAATTAATTAACTTAATAAAATTCGCAACTTACATCCCTTTAATTAATTAACCCCCTTCCCTCTTTGCTGGAGTATGCTCTGACCGATCTTCGATCAGAATATCTAGAAACGGCATTGGATCTCTAAACCCCACAAAAAGAACTTAACTAAAACTATTCCCCATAACCAACGCACCGGCTTTGTTCGATAAATACCGAGGCATGTGGGCAAATTCCAAGTGTGGGCGCCGTGCTACATAATCTGGGCACTGGTAGTTAAGTTATTGAACACTTACCTTTGACCCCAGACAGGTCTGTCGTGTCTTCGAACGGAGCCACTGAAGGTATTACCGGTTAGGACATCCAGCCACCATAAGTGAAGATCACAAAAAAAAAACTCTTAAAACTTACCAAGAGCACTTGCAAAACCTAACATTCATTGGCATCTTTTGGGATTCACATATTTACATTCAAAGCATCTCTGATAAGTTGACTCCATAGGCACTGGTCCCATCTTTTAGCATTGTTGATAAGCTGGGCCATTTGTCCATCAAATGTTTGATTATAAATCATATCTATGAATGCTTTATCTATTTCGTGAAGCTCTCAAATATTTGTCTATCTTTCAATTCCAGTGATAGCAACGTGGATTGCTTTGTCTTATGTTAAATTCATCACATTAATCATCTTAAATCACAATAACTCCAAAACAACACCCATCCGCATCCGAAACATCTAAAAATTAACTTAAACATTGAGCCATAGAAAACTCTTTGTTAGGGACTAGCCCCCTTGGCTTCGTTAGGAGTTAGCCTAAACGGAGGAGCTAGGTGTAGGTGACAGTACCTAGCTCTGTGCTTGCCCCCAAGGTCACACCTCTCCCACTTTCTCAAGTGAGGAGACAGCTTTCAGAAGATTTCTGCTGCTGGTGTGCAATCGGCGGATAACAGAGCTATACTATGGGTCTTGGGACACTAGATGAGCCAAATGACCCATTCTGTGGTCATTTGTGGCTTGATCAGTATTGAAGCCTACACACTTGTAATAAAGGTAATTTGATGATGTTCTTGTAGCCCATGCTCATGTGGATGGCTTGAGAAGACCACCCAGTTGATGAAGAAGCCTATACGCTTGAAGACTTTGATGAATGGTTGATCAGTGATATGAAAAAACTTGATAAAGATGGATGCACAAATGTTGAACGCATGGTATACACATAACACTTGGAATTATTTATACACACAGCACTTGGAATTATTTACATGATGACATGGCATGTTTGATAATGATCTCTTGAAGATCATTATTGATGCACTTAGTAATGACCTGGACATACGACCCACACACTTGGTTGCTTGTTGTTGATGATGATGTACGTTCCTTCTTGTGAATCCCATGGACATGCCTTGATATGTTGAAGAAGACATTTACTTGTTTTCAAAGCCAACACAAGTTTCGTTTGAAATACCTCAAGTTGGACTGTTAAATGAAGAGTTATATGACAGGTTGGCTCAGCCCAAAAACAAATGAAAATATAAAATGACTTATATTGCAAAGTCGGCTCTATAACATTGTTTTAAATTAAAAAAAACTAAACTGGAGCAGGTCGGCCCAGTGAAAAATTATCATAGAAAACTAGTATAAGAAGTGCCAACACTTACATTCTTTTGTGTGATTTGGTGGAAGATAGAGAGCTCCGAGATTCGGATAAGAAAGGAGACTGAGGCAGCTGCTGATCTGAAATTGCAGAATGAAGTAGCAGCTCGAGGCAATGTGATATGAAGTCAGCAAATGACTGTTTTCAGACTATTAAGTCGTTATTGTTAAGAGCTGAGTTTTAGACAAACTATTGAAGGGCTGTTTGAAGGTTGGATGGGCAGAGTTAATTCTTGTTGAGGATAGTTTTGAAGTATAGTGCAGCAGCTGAGAAGGATCAAACCTAAGTGTAGCAACTAAAGGGATCGGACAGAAGCTTGGAAGCAGAGAAGTTTGAATAGAAAATACAGCAGTGAACAGTTAAGTAAATAGAGAATTTAGTTATTGCATTTGAAGCAGTCGTTGGACTGATTGTTTGTATGGTTGAAGTATTAAATCAGAAATTGTTGTTATAAGTTCTCAGACTAAAGGAAAGTCTGATATATTCTTTGTAAATTTATATTCTTCAGGTGTTGATACATCTTTGTCAGTTGGTGCTGATGAAAAGTCCATTCTGGTGGGTGGTGCCACCTCGGGTTGTAGCCCATTTTGGAGATTGGAGTCTCCACTTTATAATATACAATTTAATTTGTTAACATTCAG
>LPNX010208990.1:1724813-1812989 GCA_001517045.1 Pseudotsuga menziesii | reverse complement strand
TCCTTGTGTATCCTACATGTTGTTGATGTTAGAGTTTGATAGCTGCAAAACTAAGATCACTAGAACAATGTCAAAGCACAAAAACAATGTGTGGAGCTCGTTTAACCACAATGGTCAAAGATAATCTCCCAACCATAGACAAAATAATGTCTCCCCCGAGCTTGTCCTTCCAATAGAGATAAATCGTTTAGAGATAGAAGTACATCTGAGATCGTAGTAGCACAAATCCCAAGAAACAAGAGAGAAACTTCTCCAATGTGGACAATCCCAGAAAACACTTCTCCTAGCTGTAATAGCGAACTTCTCTCTCTTGGAGTGAACTTGCTTGAAGGCTTTATGTCAAAATGAAGGTAGGCGCCTTCTATTTATACACTAAAATCCTGGAAACTTAATTTTCACTCGAGGATTACTTGGTTGTTTTACTAGGGTCGACTTGTGTTATTCAGTACTTAAAAATACCTTTTATTATTATTTATTTTCTAGGCTGACCTAAGTGAGGATGCCTCATGTGGCTACTACAACAACACTCCCTCTTAGCCAGGGAGGCATCATTAGTATTATCAATTGAAACGGATTAGGATATCAACGGTACATCATGGCTATCTTGAACATCTCTATGGAAGGGCCTCCAATAGAATCCCTGTTCGTCGGGAAGTGTTTATCAATCTACATACGTTAGCTCAATCCAGTTCATCAGAGAGCATGTACTAGCTCCACAACTCTTCCCGATACATCTGGGAGTCATACGTGCATCAACACAACCCAAAGAGTTCACTAGGACTATTACTGCTAGTGAGTGTTTGCCACATCATGGGTTGTAGGCTTGCAGCCTCCTCACAACATCCATAAGGACTACAATCATATGATGGCTCACAAGGGCTATAACTTTTATGTGAGATTTTTATCATATCTGTATGGGCTACTACCCATTCATCTCCCAACCATAGAGGTTGTTATATTTGTACAGTAACCAACCCTGTTTCATGTTGGGTGTACCACTACAGAGCCAATCTTTTTTGATACTGGATGTAAGATTTTACAGAGCCAGTGCTTTTTCATATTGGATGTAAAATCACACCTCCTCCACAGAGCCAACCTTGTTTCATGCTGGATGTGAAGACCACTTTTGAAGCCCACATAGGTTCATACATAAACTACTGGAGTTTGCACAGAACTCGGTTTATGTAACCAAGGCTAGAGTCCGCTAAGAACCTGGTTTATGTAACCAACTGGAGTTCATGAAGAACCAATTTGGAGTTCACTAAGAACTCGGTTCACAAAGAACCAATCTGGAGTTCACTAAGAACTTGGTTCACGATGAACCAATCTGGAGTTCACGAAGAACTCGGTTCAGTAAGAACCAATCTGGAGTTCACTAAGAACTTGGTTTACATGACCAAAACTGGAGTCCACTAAGAACTCGGTTGACGTGACCAAAACTGGAGTTGTAATGTCCTCTTCTGCTTAGGCATTGAGGACTAGGCCGCTAACCTATATGATTCCCATAGGTTCCAGTGGGCACTGACAGTCAGGGAATCAAATTTAGACTGATGCCATATAAGAAGATCTAGGGCATCAATATTATATCATCATTGGGTAAACAAGGGCCACCAGAGCCAAAGGCTACCTACATGCATGACATCTGAGCATTATTTCATGATGCACGCACTCGATTGAGTCTCCATGCGCCTGCATGCAAGTCAACTGCAAATTAGAAGTTAAAGTGACCTAATTAGGTCAAAAGTTAGGTTATTCGTAGTTGGAAGTTATTAAAGAAAGGTAAAGTGAATGGAGAACTCAGAAGGACACTTATATGATTATTGATTTGAGGAGTTGATTTGGAGAGCTCGACGAGTTATGTTGGGGTTGAGTGCATGCTCAGCTAACTGGTGTATTTCGGCAGCGAAATCTATCTGCCCTAGTTCATCATCAGGTTGGATCATCCAAATTCAGCACTACTTCATCATTAGGTTCTATTCAACAGTTGCTTCGAGAGATTGATTATTCATCTAGTTGGAGGGGTTTGCCATCATACCGTGGTACCGTGGTTAGAGACATATCTATTCGTTTTCTTCTGTACAGAGGGAAGAACTTCTGCATGTTGCTTTTATTCCTCTCAGAACACGCTCATCACCCTTCCCCTGGAAGAAGGGCCTCTCAGCTAGAGTATCAAGCAGGTTATCAGCAGTGATCACTGTCTGGAGGGCGTCTTTTTGCATGGGCGAATTCCATTGAGGAGGATACTTATGTTTTAGGCTATTGAGCCACGATTTCTTTTGCATGCCGCTTCCATCACTTCCACAGGGGTACTATAATCTTAGTGCACATCATCTGGGTCTTCATCAATGGATTATTTATTATTGAGGAGCATCTACAGCTTTGGAGGACGGTGCATTCATCTGTGGAGGACGATTTGGCTTATCTCCTTATTTCTCCCTCAGAATTCTTGCATGTGGGGACCATCCTCTTCATCATCAGCAGATCTACATACTGGTATGTACATGCATTAATTTTTCCTAATTTCTAGTATTTCAGTATTATCTAGGGCACAGATCTGCATGCAAATGCATGCATGCAGAGATCAGGGTTTGCTTTCATATTGTATTGAGGCATAAGCGTACTAGCAATCTACAGTACACAAAGAAAAAGAAAAATATCAGTTTGGGATATTACAGTGGTATCAGAGCTATTGTCCTTGCCAGCTGTGGGCATACAAAATTATAAATGAATTTAGAAGACCCATAGAACATTACTTATCGGAGACAAAGGTGTAGAGATAGTGATAGAGGAGAAGAGGAGTTAGAGGTCATAGAGTTGGGGGAGTTTCAGTTTGGAAAGGGAAAAGAAACAATGGCCGAGGATGATAAAACAACTTTCAATAGTCTCATATCAACCATAAAAGGACTCACTACTAGGCAAAAAAAATGATGAGTACCTTCAGGCAAATGACAGAGAAAAATGGGCCCACCCCACACAGTCATTTGTTTTCCAATAGTTATAGGGTGTCCACCAACAGTAGTAGGGAGCACTTACGTACCAACACACAGAGCCATCCCCATATATACAACAAGCCTTCACGGCCTACCCTGCCTCAATTCTTAGATAGTCCTGCTGCAACGCGTCTAGCACAAGTAGAACCAGAAGAATCCATGAGTGCCTATCTGAGAAAGTATAGAGCTTTAGGAGAGGACTTCCATTCAGCCATGACCTTCACTGACTTCTGCCACTTTAAAAGTAAGAACAAACCCAGAGCTTACAATAAGCCATTCACCCAGAACTATGAGTTACAGCACACCGTAGGGAAACTGACTATCCCTACCTTTGAGGGTACTCGGGGTGGCGCAGCCCGGAATTGGGTGCATAAGTTGGATACATACTTCCAACTCAACCCCATGATAGAGACAGATGCCGTTAAATTGGCTACTTTGCATTTCGATGGAGAAGCCCATGAGTGGTGGTACCACGGGTTAGTGACACTGGGTCACAATACCATCACATCGTACCCAGATTTAACACAGAGGCTCATTGAGCGGTTTGATCGGAAGGACCCTGAGGTACACTTTAGAGAGTTGGCACAGCTCAAGCAGACAGATAGTGCAGATGCATTTATTTCAGAGTTTCAGAGGATAGTAGTCATGGTGACAGATATATCAGAGAGCAAGTTGATTATGTTGTTTACAGAGGCCCTCACTGAACCCTTACGGGGATGGGTCAAGTCCTATAGGCCCACCACCCTAGCAGATGCCATTAGTCGGACTAGAGATTTGCAGGTTGCAATACCCAAAAATAGGTTTCCTCCCAGAACCAATTTCCCTATTAAAGATAAAGAGAGGAAACCCTTCCAGAAAGAATGGCCCAAGAAAGAATGGATGGACAATGACACCTGACATGACCTTAGAAGAAAAAAGTTATGTTTCACTTGCCAGGAACCATGGGTACCAGGTCATAGATGTTCAGGAAAGGGAAAGGCTTACTACATAGAGGCCTATTCCGACGGTGGGGAGGATGAGATTATCAAGATTAGGAGCATGGACAGACAACAGAGATAGTTTAGGAGGGACAATCCTCAGGAGGTACCATTGCTACCATGACAGGGGTTCCTAGATTCCACACCCTCTGGATCAGAGGTACCGTACAGGGCCACAGAGTGGGAGTGTTGATAGATGGTGGGGCATCCCACAACTTTATTGATGCTACATGGGTTAAAAAGAGAGGCTTTCAGACCGAGAGTTTTGATGGGTTTTCAGTAGCTGCAGCAGGTCACACCATGGAGTGTGGTCAGAGGACTCCTAAATGAAAAGTAACACTTGGGAATTATACAGTGATAGAGACATTCTATGTGGTAGATGTACCTGACATGAATGTGCTATTAAGTGTTTAGTGGCTGTATTCCATAGGGAAGTATTGCACGAACTACCAGACCATGGAGATGGAGTTTATAGGAGAAGAGGGACATAAGGTAGTACTGAGAGGGATGAATACCTACCCTCCCACAGCAGTGACATCACACAGGATGGAGGTAGTACTTTGACAGGAAGACATGGAGTGGGCAACAGAGTGTTCGGTTACCTTCAGGAAACCACCAGATAAGGCCACACAACATCCAACAGATATAGAGGCCTTACTATAGAAGCACAAGGCAGTTTTCAAAGACCTTCCAGCAGGTTGACCTCTAGATAGGGGATTTGAGCACATTATTGATTTAGAGGAGGGGACCAAAGTAGTTATCACCACTCCTTACAGACATCCCAGGAGGTACAAGGATGAGATAGAAAGTGCAATCAAGGAACTACTCAAGCTAGGGTACATCAAACCTAGCTCTAGTCCATTTTCATCTTCAGTAGTGCTAGTAAAGAAAAAGGATGGAACCCTATGCATGTGCATTGATTACAGGGCACTCAACAAGAAGACCATAAAGAACAGGTATCCCATCCTGGATTGATGAGTTGATGGATGAACTATAGGGGGCAAAGTACTTTTTCAAGATTGATGTTCCAAAGACCGCTTTTCGTTGCCACTACCGACATTATGAGTTTCTAGTGATGCCATTCGGGCTCACTAATACACCAACTACTTTCCAGTCATGCATGAACCATATCTTCAAGGCTTAGTTACGTAAGTATCTTCTGGTATTCTTCGACGACATATTGATATACAGTAGAACTTGGGAAGAACATTTGAGACATCTAGATGAAGTACTTGGCATTCTATAGGAGTAGTCACTATATGCCAAAATGTCCAAGTGTGAGTTTGGCATGCAGGAGATGTTATATTTGGGGCATGTGGTAGGGGCCAACGGGGTCCAGGTGGACCTATATAAGATTCGGGCCATATTGGATTGGCCTACACCTAATAATGTGACAGAACTGAAGGGATTTTTGGGCCTTTGCACCTACTATAGGAGGTATGTCAGTGGATTCTCACAGATGACTGCACCCCTCACCGATCTTACCAAGAAGGGGGCGTTCAGTTGGTCGGAGACAACAGGACAGACATTCGAGAAACTGAAAAAGGTAATGAGTTCATGCGCAATATTAGCTCTACCAGACTTTTCTCAACCCTTCATGTTAGAATGTGATGCTTCAGGAGAAGGAATTGGGGCAGTTTTGAAGCAGAACAACCACCCCATTGCATTTGAGAGCAGGAAGCTCAAAGACTATGAGTGCCACTATTTGATATATGACAAAGAGATGTTAGCCATTCTCCATGCGCTAACTAAGTTTAGGGAGTAATTAGTGGGTGGCAGATTCAAGGTTAAGACAGATCACAATAGCTTGAAATACTTCCTAGAGCAGAAAGAGCTAAACGAGAGGCAATAAAAATGGTTAAGCAAAATGCAGGCCTATGACTTCGAGATTGAGTACGTAAAGGGAAAGAACAATGTAGTGTCGATGCACTTTCTAGACGACCAACTACTTTATCCCTTATGAGCATCTCATTAAATTGGAGATCTCATCTTTTGGTTGAGTAGTCCAAAGATAAGTTTGCTTGCGAACTATTGGATGGACAGATTCAAGATGATAGGTACCGGGTAATTGATGACATCATATACTACAAGAACAGAATCTTCTTAGTCCCAGAGTCTTCCCTCAAGAAGAAGATTTTGCAGGCATTGCATGATTCACCATTATCAGGGAATCAGGGGTTTCTCAAGACCTAGAGACAAATTAGAGAAAGGTTCTCATGGAAGGGCCTCAAGAATCATGTGATACAACATGTGAGAGAATGCAGCTTGTGCCAACAGAAGAAAATAGAGCACACCCACTCGACTGGTTTACTACAACCCTAACCTATTCACGAGCAGAAGTGGGAGAGCATCTCTATGGACTTCATTACTGGGTTGCCCAAGGTTCAGGGCAGAGACTGCTTGCATGTAGTGGTGGACAGAAAGACCAAGTTCGCTCAGTTCTTTGCCATTCCTTCAGAATATTCAGCAGCACAGGTAGCATAACTATTTTTCAAAGAGGTATTTAGAATACACGGGTTACCCAAGACCATTGTCAGTGATAGGGGCAACAAATTCATAGGAGCCTTTTGGCAAGAGCTTTTTCGGTTAGTGGGGGCTGAGTTAGCCATGAGCACAAGTTATCATCCACAGAGTGACGGGCAGACAGAGATTGTCAACAAGTGGATTGAGGGATACTTGAGAAATTATGTAGCAGGTCAATAGAGGACATGGATCAAATGGCTACACTTGGGTGATTATTGTTACAACACCATCCACAATATGACCATTGGGATGATCCCTTTCCAAGCTCTGTATGGGTATGATGCTTCCACTTTTGCAAATCGGATATTCAGCTATAGCTAGGCCCCCAAGGCCAAAGAGTGGATTCAGGAGGGTCAAGATATTCTCAAGATTCTCAGTGAGAACATACAGGCTGCTTAGAATCAGCAGAAGATATATGCGGACCGACACAGGTTTGAGCGCAGTTTTGAGGTAGGAGACTTCGTTTATTTACGCGTCCAACCTTACCGGCACAGTCATCTCTTAAAAAGAAAGGAGCAACAAAAACTCAAACCTTGTTTCTATGGTCCATACAAGATAATCCGAAAGGTTGGAGAGGTAGCATACGAGCTACAACTACCCGCAGAGAGCAAGATTCACAATGTATATCATGTCTCCAACCTCAAGAAGGTAGTCGGTCAGCAAATTGTTACATCTTCCGATCTGCACTCCCTTGATGATGAGGGGCAATTGATTTTGATTTTCGAGCGCATCTTAGAGGTGCGAGAGCGGAAACTTAGGAACAAAATCATTAGAGACTACTTGGTTCAGTGGAAAGATCTGCCTATAGAGGAGGCCACTTGGGAGGGAGAACAGGTATTATAGCACCCAGGTTTACAGTTGCTTGAGGACAAGCAAATTTGAGCGGGGAGGACCGTAATGTCCTCTTTTGCTTAGGCATTGAGGACCAACCCGCTAACCTATATGGTTCCCATAGGTTCGAGTTGGCATTGACAGTCAGGGAATCAGCTGTGGACTGATGCCATATAACAAGATCTAGGGCATCAATATTATATCATCATTGGGTAAACGGGGGCCGCCAGAGCCAAAGACCGCCTGTATGCATGACATCTGAGCATTATTTCACGATGCATGCACCTGATTGAGTCTCCATGCACCTGCATGCAAGTCAACTGCAAATTAGAAGTTAAAGTGATCTAATTAGGTCAAAAGTTAGGTTATTCGCGGTTGGAAGTTATAAAAGAAAGGTAAAGTGAATGGAGAAGGACAGTTATATGATTATTGATTCGAGGAGTCGAATTGGAGAGCTCGGCGAGCTAAGTTGGGGTTGAATGCATGCTCAACTAACTGGTGTATTTCGGCAGCGAAATCTATCTGCCCTAGTTCATCATCAGGTTGGATCATCCAAATTCAACATTACTTCATCATCAGGTTCTGTTCAGGTTCTGTTCAGTAGTTGCTTCGAGAGATTGATTATTCATCCAGTTGGAGGGGTTTGCCATCATACAGGGGTACCATGGTCAGAGACATATCTATTAGTTTTCTTCTGTACAGAGGGCAAAACTTCTGCATGTTGCATCTATTCCTCTCAGAACACCCTCACCACGCTTCCGTTGGAAGAAGGGTCTCTCAGCTAGAGTATCAGGCAAGTTATTAGCAGTTATCACTATCTGGAGGGCGTCTTTTTGCATGGGCGAATTCCATTGAGGATACTTAGGTTTTAGGCTATTGAGCCACGATTTCTTCTGCATGTTGCTTCCATCACTTCTAGAGGGGTACTATAACCCTAGTGCACATCATCTGGGTCTACATTAGTGTATTATTTATTATTGAGGAGCATCTACAGCTTTGGAGGAGGGCGCATTCACCTGTGGAGGACGATTTGGCTTATCTCCTTATTTCTCCCTCAGAATTCTTGCATGCGGGGACCATCCTCTTCATCATCAACAGATCTACATACTAGTATGTACATGCATTGATTTCGCCTATTTTCTAGCATTTCAGTATTATCTAGGGCACAGATCTGCATGCAAATTCATGCATGCAGAGATCAGGGTTTGCTTTCATATTCTATTGAGGCATAAGCCTACTAGCCGTCTACAATACACAGAAAAAGAAAAATATCAATTTGGGATATTACAGGAGTTCACGTCACCAAAATTGGAGTCCACTAAGAACTCGGTTCACGTGACGAAAACTGGAGTTCACTAAGAACCTCGTTTACGTTACCAAAACTGGAGTTCACTAAAAACTTGGTTCATTTGACCAAGACTGGAGTTCACTAAGAACACGGTTCACATGACCAAACCTGGAGCTCACTCGATTTACGTAACCAAAAACAGAGTCCGCTATGAACTCGGTTCACGTAACCAAAACTAGAGTTCACTAAGAACTCGGTTCACCTGACCAAAACTTGAGTTCACTAAGAACTCAGTTTACGTGACCAAAACTGGAGTTAACTAAGAACTCTGTTCACATAACCAAAATTGGAGTTCACTAAGAACTCGGTTCACGTAACCATAGGTGTATATATAGGACTCGGGAGTTCACAAAAAATCACTATCACTGTCCACAAGTGTCTACCCATAACTTAAGTGTTCACAAAGAATCACTGTCATAGTTTGCAGGTATTCACATAAAATTCTTGCCCACAAATGTTCACCTAGTACTCAGGTGTTCACACAGAATCATTGTCGTAGTTCACATGTGCAGAGTCACTGTCCATAAGTGTTCATCTAGAACTCAGGTGTTCACAAAGAATCATCATCACTATTGATAGGTGTACACATGGAATCACTTGTCCCACTTGTCCACGGATGTGCACCTAGAACTCAGGTGTTCATAAAGAATGCTGTCATTGTTCATAGATATTCATATTAAGACAAGGAGTTCACATAGAACTCATCCTTCCCTCTCAACGAGGGATGTTTTCATGGAACCAATTTCCCACTCCATCGCAGAGTGTCAGGGAGTAACGTATGGTCCCATCTTGTGTCATATAGGTACCAGTGTGCGCTAGCCTCTCCTTCCCTTTTTCAGGATGTCTGAGAGATATGCTCACTCCTCATGAAGTGATTGGGAGAGAATACTATAGTCCTGCACAGATGCCAACTAACAGAGACAACAAGTAAATTGGGGCATACATTTCTGCCTTGCCCTATTCTAGATATGAAATGCAAATACCTAATAAATCACATGACTAAATTCATGTACTTGAGAGAGTATATAAAGCGGCTAGTTTCTCCACCCCATCTCAAGATGTCTAGGAGTCCTTTGTGCTGGAGCATTCTGCTTCCTCTGCATTTGAGCATCTTGCTCCCTTTGTAGCTGATTATCTTGCTCCCTTTTTTGGAGAATCCATAGATACCATGTCAGTATCCATCCCGTTGACGACCAGGTACATAAAGAATCTTGCAGTTATTTGTATGGATTAAAACAACATCGCTAGGAGTGTAGCCACGGTCATCATACTCGATTTGCTCAGAATCTCAACCGTGCTCTTCCTTAAATGATGAAGACTTATCAGGTTTCTTCCACACCATCCATAAGTGATGCAATAGGCAGGATACTCATCTTGATGGGTAACTCCCTTTGTCTCTTGAGACATCAATGGAGTAACTTTCGTCATCCAAAATCCATCTGTCATGACTCTGACTTTAATGTAGTTGCTTTCCATAATCGTCGAAGAGACGAACAACTATAGTAGAGAGACTGACATCTGTTGAAGCCTTGTGCTTTCAATCACCAATGAGATTATCTGGGCCTGTGGGTCATGTGCCCACTTATATTTAGATGTATTCGGTCCTCGTCTGTTTGCTGTTATTGTTGAATAATCATGACTTCCACTTCACTGTTTCAATCGAAAGTCATCCTTCTTTCTTCGCTAAGAGCCATGCTTTGTTCTGCTACCAATCCATTTGTTCTTCCTGAATATCAACGGTATCACTTGTCCTTCAAAACAAGTCTCATCATCTATCCTTGTAGGCCATTTCACAAGATCCTTTCCCTACAAATCAAATCCTATTAGATGGTTAGCAACATCGCATAATGAAATTTATTCAATGCAATAACAATCATTCATCTAGGTATGCAGGCATCTTTTAGTCAATGCTTCAGCGCAACACACACATGGCTATTATTTGGATGCTTGCAATATCCATTATAACATACCATCAAGATTGTGAACTACTATAAGCTTGTTAGAAGGAGATGTTATCCAAATGGGTTCCATGAAATGTTGTGCAACATTACGGTCTAAATAATAACAAATACTACATGAGCCTACTATACATCAATAAAAGAACTATATCACATGCTCAACAACTTCTAGGAATCTAGATATGCATAAAACACATTCAAAAGAACCAAATCTAATCTACCAGAGCATGTAAAATCAAATACTTATCTTTTATTCTTTTGTGGGTGGGCTTCCATTGCCTCCCATAAGAGTCCACTGAACTTCAATTTTTTGCTGGGAGTCCATCGCCACTTGGATGTTCATATCATTGTCTCAACATAGGGAGTACTAGAAGAAGAAATCCGTACGATCCTCATTCTTTGGCTTCTTCTGAGAGGTGTCTTCATCGACATCTACAGTTGAGGCTTCATGCTTGCTCTTCTTTGAATCATGACAATCTCTGACATAGTGTCCATATTTGTCGCAACGGTAGCAACAGATGCGTGAGAGATCCTCCTTCTTTGGATCTGAAGTAGGACTTGATCTTACACCCTTGCCTTTCTTGGCATGAAACTCTCTTCCCTTTCCCTTTTCTTTCTTGACATGAGATGTAAAGGCTTGACTCTCTTCGTTTTGGGAGCCATGTATCCTATTTCTTGATGCAAGTCTTGTCTCTTCTTGCCTGCGAACTACCTAGATATGATTAAACTTAGGCAACTTAGGTTGGCCAACAAGACTCTAAATGAATGCTTCGCAAGATGGAGGGAGACCATTAAGAGTGTTCATGACAAGTCCTTTATGATTGACTGAATCTCCAATGGTGCGTAGTCGATTCTTCAATTCTGAGATCCTCATAAAGTAAGAGGAAACTGATTTTGATCTTCACATCTTGAGATTTGATAGTTGATTCCTTAGAGAAAGAGCATGGTTGATATTGCTGTCTTGGAATACCTTTTATTCAATATTAAAAAATACCTTTTATTATTATTTATTTTATGGGTCGACCTAAGTGAGGATGCCTCACATGGATACTATAACAAAAGTTGACCATCATGGTAGCAAGTGAATGCCACATCCACTTCCATTACCCACACATGTGGAGCTAGTCACATGTCGAATTTCAAGAAGATTCTAGAAGGCCCAAACCCTAACACTCTAATTGGAAGTTGTAACATGCAAAATCCCTATCCGAAAGCTAAATTACTATCAGTACATGTTGAATACTAGGTCACAAGGAGAGAAGGTAGTTCCATTCTTGTTCGATTGATTATTGTTTCATAGTTGAGCAAAGCAAAGGAATAGGATACTAAGTAGCACAGAGGAAGTAGATAAGATAATTTTATTATTGCCCAACAAATGACCACAAAAGTCGGCCAATGGGACTGTGCGGTGCCATGTTAACAATACAAAGTGAGAACCCAAAAAGTAGCTCCTATAAAAAGCTAAAAAGATAACTCAAACGTAAACCTAATTGCATAAATCAAGAGTTGGTATCAAAGAAAATATACAAAGAGAAATATGAAGAGAGCTGATCCGAGAGAGGAATATGAATAAAGGGAGTGGATCCAAGTGCTATGATGCAAGAATGGCGAAACTTTCACCGTCATGGATCACTGGAGACATTGAAAGCAACGAAAACACTAGGAGCATCTTTCCTACCATCTGAGGTCGATTAAAGGAAGCTCAGAAGAGAGTACTCTATCTGGAGGAAGAACTGAAAGTAGAACTGTAATGGGTAGTGCACTGCTACCTGGATGAGGGAGCTTGCTGTTGCATCCTGGATGAACTCGTCAAACTATTGGGATGGGGCCAAGACTGTCTCGGTTGCTGGTGTTGGGCGGAGGTGGAGGTGGATTGTTGTGTCCTAACTAAGCGGTCAGGGTTAGTGCCTTGAGGATGAGTTGGTGCCTTGAAAGGAAGGAAGCACCGAAAAGAAGGAAGTGATACTCTGGGTGGAAACTAGTCCCAATTGAGAATGTCACTAGAGGGTGAATGAGCCAAGCCGGAGAGCCTCCTGTAAGTACAAGGCCAAACTTCTCTGATTGGGGCATCTAAAGTATCTAGTCAACGTCTGAAGTCTTGTGGCAAAAAGATTTCTAAAAAGACAATGAAGTCGCATGTGGATCTTTTAGTAAATAGGACACCGAAAGATGAAGTACTTCTTGGGCTCAGCCTCCCGAAGGTGACATACCTGGCAAATCCTGTCTGTTCCCTGGAGCTGGTGATTTGGCTCTACCCGAAGATAGTGAGAGCCCACTTTGAACTGGCCTAAAGAAATACGAAGAGCGTTTTCTGAATGGCGGAATTTGTAAAGGAGTCGAACAATGAGATTGTCCCTTAGATCCAAGAAGTGCATAGTGTAGAAGGCCATCTTGGGATGTAACGTCCATGATGGTTGATCCAAGTAACATGCACATATTGTCTATAAATGTCATCTCTAATGATTTTGTTCAACTTCAATTTTGTAGGTATAAGGCAACTAGGTGCATCTAAGGAATACCTAAAATGACGAAGGCGGTCCATCACAATACTGATAGAAGCTAAAACGTCCACAATGCTTACAAACCAACATCTAGAGCGGCCTGGAGGGCTAGGTGAGGCGATAGCCTCAAAAGAGATATAGGGCAAGAATGAAGAGAGATAGGCCAAGTATGGGTACAAATCACATGCCTTCATCGAGTCAACTTGGAGGCAATGTAAGAGAGTGACAATGCTGAACACACTCAACCTGGAAAGGTCAAGCAACAAACTCCGCGAGTACAATGGGATGAGGTACTGACTGCTTGCATTTGATGATGCAACCGAGGAGGAGGATTTACAGTCTCTCTGCTGAGGCTTAATCATAGTCAAGTAAGCATGGTCCACACACCATAGAGCCATAAAGGACTGTGGGTTTGATGAGAGTATCCATAAGAGACAACTTGGATGAGATGTCCTGGAAATGGTGTCTAAAACATTGTCTCTCAACAAGGGCTTGGGATACCTATCCTTTATTAACTTGGGGCTGAAGAGCACACTGCAGACTGAAATGAGGTATCGTGAACTAAACCCCCAAATAGGTATAGGGGCTAGTGATGTCATTCTCCTCTCCTCTAAAGAAGAAATGAAGATCAGTGGATGGCCTCTTCCATTCATTGAAGATCATGACGTTGATTTTACCAAAGTTGACTGTCAACTAGCAAAGATCACAAAAGAGGGCTAAGACAATGATCACAAAATAGGGCTAAGACAAATATCAGAAAAGAGGGCTAAGGCATCTAACTATCTTTGCAGTCCCTCTGGAGATGAGGCTAAGAGGATCACATCGTCAATGAAGAGCAAGATAGAAATCAAGACCTAGTGGAGAAGGCATCCATCGTCATCCTGAATGTGCTCTTGTAAAAGTGTGTAGCACATCGATGCAAATTCTAAATAGAGTGGGTGAGAGTGGACACCCCTGCCCGACTCAAATATAGTACTCTTGATGAAATCTGAAATCTCGTGTGTCGTGCGAAGATGATCAAGGAATCATTCTTATATTGTCATAATGGCAGTCACAAGGGTCTCAGAGATGTCAATGTCTCAAAGGCTATAAAATAATGCAACTTCAGGGACAGAGTCAGAATGCCTTTTGAAAGTCTACAAAGCATTAGTAGACATTCAAAGAGTGATGACTTCCCTTCTTAATGATGGCTCAAAGTGTCAGAATGTGGTTAATGGTTTAGTGTGCTCATCTGAATCCCGCTTGTCCTCTAGCTTTGAGTTGTCTGATCTCAAGCTCCCTAGAACGCTTTATAGGGAGATAGTAGCATAAAGCTTGGAGAAAGTGTCGCCAACCATGATTGTTCTATAGTTTTGGGACTGGTATTAGGGAGCGATTTATGGATCGGGTGAGTAATATGATGTGACCACGGTGTTGCCGCCTAATTTGAACCTCGGGTCACGTGGTAGAAATCTTCAAGCCACTCCGTGCGAACTTGGGGGCAAGCTCGAGCAAAGTGTTGTCACCTGATACTTGGTTCCTCCGTCTAGGCCAAATCCAAGCGAAGCCAAGTGGGGTGGTCCTTATAAAAAGAAATCGAAGGTTTTTATTCTAAAAGGAATCTAGGAGTTAATATGAAATGATTAAAATCTTAAGCACATGTTACTGCAAATAGTTCATAACAATAGTTTAGAAAATGTACACACCATTCAATGATAATTGCAAATTTGAGTTGAGCATAACAAAAATAAGGGCCACTGCTAATGAGTGTGGAGTGCTGCTGTGGTCTTAGTGAAAGTATTGTAGTGCCTCGTTGGTAAGTTTTAAGGTTTGTTAATGCGTTGATTAAGGAGTGGGTAAATTGTTGGTCAATTTTATTAATGTGGTAATGATCTAGATTAACAAAGGGAGAAGGGGTTCCAGATATAGCCAAGGGGTACGAGGAACATGTTTGTATTTGCCTAGAGGTGGTTGTCATAATGAAATGTGGGCTAAACCGTAGTCGCAAGTGTGTGTCCAACAGTACACCAAATGAGGGTGTAGCTTGACAAGGCCCCGCGGTTACTGTTTAGTGGTTTCCGCTTGACTTGAAGACTTTTCCCACAACTTAGCAATATTCAAAAACACCGGATTTTCATTTGGTGATCAATTAAAAGATGAGACTAATTAGTAGTTACTCAAATCCTTTTCTGACACAACCAACTGATTAGACGAAGCTGCAATGGAAGTAGAGCATATGAGGATAAGAGCGTTGTAAATTTTAAGAATTTTGGAACATATTTTCTTGTTTATTAAGACCCCAAGAGTCTCTTTCAGGTTTGTAAACCTTACTCGGGAAAGCAAGGGGCTTAGTTTGCCAAAAAGTAAAAATGCAGAAAATGAAATATTTTTTAATTAATCCTACCATGAATCTCTTTCCCCTTTCGGGTAACTCGGCAATGCGAGGGGTTACTATTTCGTTTCCTTGAAGCAATAAAGTAAACTAAATCACTAAACAAGAAAACTAAAACTAAACTAACAAAAAGGTCCAAACATGAATATCACACCAACACAATGCCCCCCAGGGAGGAATGGGGAGTGGGCTCTTAGGAGCCTACTCGAAACTCAATTAAACTTATTACAATTTTTTAGAGAAGTGCACTTTGGTCTTTATTAATCAGATCCAAAGCCTTACAAATTACTAAAAAATGATTTTTTATGAAGAGGGGAGCTTCGTTGGGATTCTAAGTTTGATTTCTTGAAATTTTGCTAGAGTTTCCTCCTTTTTTCGCCAAACCAGCAAAAAAAAGAAAGCAAAAGAATGTGAAAGACACCCAAAAATACTTTAAGAGTGTCTTGGGAAAGTCTACAAAAAAGGTCTAAAAAGTTCCAAGTAAAGCTAGTTGAAAAATGACTAAGGCAAGCTAGAAAGCTTGCCACCGTAGGATCTTTGCTTGCATCTTTAAGAGAATGGAAAACAAATTTCAGGCACTAAAATTCCAAATGAATAAATTGAAAGCTCTTTAATTCGGTCGACCAAGTACTTTTAGATTTCAAGCTTAAACTTGCAGAAAGAGAGCTAGATCTAATATTTTAAGGAAGAACTTTAAATTTCTCAATAAGATATAGACTTAGGAATTTAAATCTACTTTATAGATGTCTTTGAAATGTAGAGATCTAAACAAAGTAATAGTAAGCAAAGTAAACTTGAAATTTTTGGATCAAGAAGTGATAGAAGCAGATGGAGCAAAAAGTAGAAAGGGAATGGTGACGCCTCCTTTGGTGGGAATCGAGGGATGATGCTTCTTCTTTCGAAATTAATGCAGAAGAAGGAGAGTCCACTCGCTCATCAAATGCTCTAGCTTAGATTTTTTGTAACAAACAATCAACAATTGCAAAGAGCATTAAAAGCACCTGTGTGAAATGATAAAAGACAAGCAACAATATAGATCCATACAAGAAATCATATAATACTTTGTAGTCTTATATATCTCACAATAAGAAGTAACCTAACAAGAATCACTTCCTATTCTTACTGAAATGTAAACTTCCTTGTAAAGACAAGTAATCCCAACAATTGCAAATTTGAAAGAAATTGATACAGGTTATCTCAATGATTTATAACAAAGACAAGATCAACGTGTTAAATTTGTGAACGATTGATCTACATGCAAATGAGAGCAATTGTAAAGTAGGATTATGTAGTGGAATATCAAGAACAATGTTCACTGAACAAGACAAATTTGAGACAAATCTGATAAGAATTGATCAGTTAATTACAACATTAATCTTTATTCATCCATCAATAATACAATGATTATACAATAAATAGAATTCAGATGCTATGGATAGGATTCGAATCTACCAGCCCAAGCTGACTGAATAGCTAACTAGGTGTGTCTAAATCATTGTCGGAGCTCACTACTCTAACTCCAGATGTCTAAATTAGTTCCACAATCAGTTAACTGATGAGGTAGGTGGAAAAGGCGCCAATCCCCGTGCAGACATGCAAAACTAGCGCTAGACTAACTGAGAGTGATCTAACTGATTGTAACTGGAGGTTGACTCAGTATAACTGCCTACCTACCACAACCAACTGATGGAGGTTGTCGGTGGTACTCAGAGTGGCTCCTAGAATGTAAGGATTCACACCAGTGGCACCAGGGGCACCGGTGGCACCAATGGCACCAATATTCATGGTGGCACCAAACTCTAGTAAATGAATCCTAAGTTAGGCAAGATGATCAATTAGACTATATTTGGTCAAAGGAGGATTAAATATTCCTAACATCCCCCTTTAATCCTAACTTGGACAACTTGGGCCTTGACAACTAGGCTAAAAGTCACTCATATAACATAAAATAAATAAAAGTTGTTAATAAACTAAGGGAAATGGGGAAAACCTAATGCCCCCCCCGTCAAAATAAGCAGTGAATCAGGAAAACAAGCTATACTTAAGAGGAAATTTTCCTCTTTGGGTAAACACTTGTAATATTTTGCTGCAATTTGCAGCTTTGTGGAGCAACCATGCAGAATCATGGTTCTTTTGTGCATCAACATCCTAGGACTGTGCATATGAACCTTTCCATCTTCTTTCAATCTGCTGAATGTTGCTTTTGTCTCTTCTTTCTGGAGGAGGAATGGAATGATCCATTTTCTTCTTCAGTTGGCTAAATTGTGGATCATTCACTATCATCAAGTAGCATCTTTTTGGAAGTTTGTTGCACCACTATGTAGGTAGCGAAGCTATATTAGAGAATGCAACATATTCATTCTGATAGTGGGACCTCGTTTTTCTTCAATCATCTGGATCCCCAACATCATTCCCAACTGCTTCAATGAGCTTTTCAGCCCATTTAGGCTTCTGATTCGGAATAAGAGCTGGATCTGGATCTAGATCATCTTGAGGTACAATCTCAATATCAAGATCATGCTGATCTTGTTCCTCATCTTCTGAAATTGAAATCTTAGACAACATATCATTATCTGCAAATGGAGATGAAAGAGAGTTTATACCTCCCGTTTCGAATGCCTACTGAGATTGTGTTGGAGCTAAGTATGGCAGAAAGTGTGAGAATTGATATGCCTTGGAGGCATGGTTTGCAAACACCCTTCGCTATAATCTTCCCAGTTGAGATATCTGAGATCTCCACTTTGTCAGGACCAAATACAACTTGCTTTAGTGAGCCAGTATGTGTCATCTGATAAACAGATAACAAATTTGCTGCAAGAGAGGGCACATAGAGTACATTTCTTGAACTCTCCATGCTGGATTTTAATAGAACCTCTACCTGTTGTTGGGATTTGAGAGTCATCACCCATATGAATGCTAGGTCCTCTTGAGAGATTGAGAGTAGTGAAGGATTCCCTGGAGGCAACCATGTGGTTGGATGCTCTAGAATCTATCAAATAAGCCTTCGACCAAGTGAGGCTTTCCTTCAATGCATGGCACGTCTCATGATCTTCTGTCGGTTGTCCAGCATCATAGTTCTTTGCTCCTTGTGGAAGGGCAATATTGTTATGTTCAAGGAGTGTTGACAACTGGTTGATGGTCTTCTTCATGCATTGGCTTTTTGGATGAAAGCCTCTCATACAGTAGGGGCATCTAGTCGTTTCAAATTTCTTATTTTTTTTGGAACTCGAGGCTCCATCAGAAGATCTCTGATTCTCCTTTGGCTTTGAATCAGTGTTTTTGGTCTCCTTCCCTTTGTGCTTCTCTCTTGCTTGCACATTGTTTGAGTCTGCCATCAAGAGTGCTTGATTCTTGGAGGTTTGAATCACTCTCGTTTGAACCACTAGGGATGGAAGCTCTTCCAGAATGCAATGTAGAGACAAAGATTGAGTACTCTGAGGCAAGCTTGCTCAGTACTGACAACACAAGCTGCTCATCTTTCCTCTCTAATCCACATTGTTTGCATTGCAGTACTAGTGACTTGTATTTTGTGAAGAATTGTTGAATAGATTCCAAATTGCCGGGCTGTAGAGCAAATAGCTGATTCCCTAAAATATGCCCTCGAAGCTCATCTTGTTTGTCAAACAAAGATTCAAGCTTTTCCCAAGCTTCCTTTAGAGTCCTTAGTCCCTCAAGGTGGAACAAAAGATCCCGGGAGATATGAGTGCACATGAAGCCGAAGGCCTGATCAAGCCGATTCAAAAATTTGTTCTTCTCAACATACTGCTGGGGCTCTGGTTCTCTGCCCATTATCATCCTAAACAGACCAAGCTTGCGCAAGGCTACCTGCATGTTTTCCCTCCAATCAATGTAGTGGAAGGGCGTAAGGATTCGGGGGTATGAGAATTGAAGAATCCATCTTTCTGTATGCTGAACAATCAATTCCTCAAGAAGCTACGTAGGTACCTGCAAATAACACTGCAGAAGCCAATTCAATTCGCAATCATGTCTGTTTCAAGCCTTTCCACCTCGACATGTACACTTTCTTAGAGTCCGTCACACCTGGATAGACTTCTTTGGACATAATCCAAAAGGAGTAAGGCTATCATTCCAGGATTTATGTGGAAACTCAGCTGCTTCTGGTGTATAATGGAGATCAGACAAGACTTGCTGCTAGCCTGAACAAGGCTCTCATACCATGTTAAATTTGTGAACCATTGATCGACAGGCAAATGAGAGTAATTGTGAGGTAGGATTATGTAGTGGAATATCAAGAGCAATGCACACTGAACAAGACAAATTTGAGGCAAATCTGATAAGAATTGATCAATTAATTACAACATTAATCTTTATTCATCCTTCAATAATACAATGATTATACAATAATTAGAATTTGGAATGGCATGCATGGGATTCGAATCTACCAGCTCAAGATCACTGAAGAGCTAACTAAAGCTGATTGAATAGCTAACTAGGTGTGTCTAAATCACTGTCGGAGCTTACTAATCTAACTCCAGATGTCTAAATCAATTCTACAATCAATTAACTGATGAGGTAGGTGGAAAAGGCGCCGCTTCCCATGCAGGCATGCAAAACCGATGCTAGACTAACTGAGAGTGATCTAACTGATTGTAAATGGAGGTTGACTCGTGTAATATCCCAAATACTGATATTCTCTAATGTTCTATGATAGTGCTGACTTGCACACTCAATCTCATACAAATTTGCAAAATAACTATGCATGCAAACTCGCTATGCAAAAATGCCCTTAAATATAGCTGAATTAGGGTTAGGGTTTTGCAGAGAGAAATTAACACTTACCATTGATATTCTGGATGATAATGAGTCCAGAGATAGCTGCATGCATTAGGATCCGGATGGGTGGTCTAATAATGCTCTTTTCCTTCAATGTTACCGCCCCGAAGTACCGTAAAAATCCTCCAGAGTAATGGTGACGTTTTTGTAGGAGGAGAGGTTCGTTCGGGCTGAAACTTTTTGAGCTTGTCCATTTGCTGATGCTTGAGAGATGGCCTGGCACATGTGGAGGTTTGGCTGCCTCTAAGTGCCCTAGCGAATTGATTGGCAGTTTTGCTGCTCACGCCCTCAACTGATCTGTTTGGCTGATAGTTGCTCCAGTGAGCAAACTGATGGCTGATAATCACTGCATACACGTAGGATAGGCTTGCCGAGAAAGAGGAAGCTGCCATGCAGAGGAAAGACTGGGTTTTGTGGTCCCAACGAATCCTTTTGTGTTTTCCCTTCTACTTTCTACTGCAAAACATGGATCTGCTAATAACCCTTCGGAATCTGTTGGATCTCCGAATACTGTAGTATTTGATGGATGCAATGGATAAACCTGGATGAGCTATCCCGATAAGAGACTAGGGCAGATATCTCACTATCGAACCCTCGCTAGCTGAAAACACTGTCTCCAAGCCTAACTGTCGCGGCTACACATTGTGCTGCTGCTCGAAACTCCAAAATCAATCAACAATAACAACAACTATCTTCTTTAGTCCTATAACCCTTCTTATATAGATCTTCATATGCTTTTTGGGTTTGCATGTCACTTTTAGGGTTTATGCTTCACTTTTGCATGCATGCAATACTAATTTGATGTTGACTTTAATACTAACTAAACAAGGCCTGCATGCTCCACATACTTTAGAATACGAACTTTGATGGCCTTCTTTCTACATTGATGACTGAATAATACTGAATTGATGTACCTTTCTGCTCCCAGCGCTATTGGTCCTCAGTTATTCCCCTTTATCAAAAACGGAATATTACAACTCGACATAACTGCCTACCTACCACAACCAATTGATGGAGGCAGTTGGTGGCTCTCGGAGTGGCTCCTAGAATGTAGGGATTGGTACCGGTGGCACAAATGGCACCAATGGCACCGGTGACACCATTGGCACCAATGGCACCGATGGCACCAGTGGCACCAATGGTATTAAAGGCACCAATATTCATGGTGGCACCAAACTCTAGTAATTGACTCCTAAGTTAGGCAAGATGATCAATTAGACTATATTTGGTGAAGGGAGGATTAAATAATCCTAACACAACCAAACATCTATACATCCCACACTGAAATTGCCTCCAAACCCTTTTTAACTAAACTAAAAAAATTATTACAACATGTGCAAGCAGAGGTCCCAGCTTCTAATGCAAAACAATGGCAAAGTGCCTTCATTATAAAGGATTAGAGAGACCCACGAGGCGCATCCATATGTGGAAGTTGAAGTCGAGTTCATGAGTTAAATGAAGGATGGAATTGAGTGGATCTCAAGGAGAGGGCGCCACCTCTGCCACCTCTCATAAGAGAAAGTTGCCGTCACCAACCAAGCTAACACATCCTTCATTGGGCTGACACATAGCCCAATGCGTCATTTTAAAGGAGGGGTGCATTCTGCATCTTGTATGAAGTCGCCACTTCTCCATACCACTCTCAATCACACCCTTTGACTTCCATAACTCGCCTTTTAATTTGAGATAACCCGCCAATATGTCATGTTTTTAATGACCACATGACCAATGCAATATGACCATGAGAGAAGAGGGGCGAATCCTGTACGTGAGATGAAATCGCCACCTTATAGAGTCTTTACCAAACAAATTGTATTGGTTCCAAATGAGATCTCCTTTGTCTTTAGTTGAGGTCGCCTAACATAAGAGACAAGTTTGCCACCTCATTTAAACATGTTTCCTCGATTTCCTCATTTTGTCTCTTTGTCAATTAGAGTTCACTTTAGTATTTTTTTGACATTCTGATGCCATTTTAAGATAAAACGCTCCAAGTGATGACTTAATCACCCGAAACATAGGAACAACAGTTCCTAGGGTAAAGAGGATGCTCTGAGTGTGAAAACAAGCGCCCCAATGCCAAATTCTGCCTTCAGATCATACTTTTATGCCCTTTATTTTTTATTTATTAAAACATTAAAAACTCACCGATTTATGGAAAATTTTTATTTTTGCGAAAATGAAAAATAAACCTAAGGGGACCTAGCACATTTTCATATGATTCAATAATAATGTCTAGCATGTTCATATACATTGACACGTGAACTTTAATAACCTCATAAGGCCTAAACACCAAGATGACCATTCTAGCTTTGGAGGAATAGGTGAGAAACGCAAAAATTATACATCGCTTATTCAACATTGCATAATTAACAAGGGGAAAAACACCTTGGAACAATCAGCTTGATAACCAAGTCCTAGGAAGCCAAGTTTTCTACCAAAAAAACTCATGCTAGCACATTTTGTACAACCACCCCGCATGGTATGAACATGTGGTTAAAAAGTGAAAAAGGTCCTTGGAAGGTCTGAATGAACTTCTGAACTTTGAATTTGAACAAGTACTTGTTCATCTTTGGCGGCTCATTTTGAAATTCCAACTGAGTTGAACCTAGTTGGTAACACGATGCACAGAAGCCAATGCAGACCATGTGGTTAAACAAATCGACCAAGTGACAATTAAGTGCTCAAAGGCCATGTTTGAAGAGTTCAACTTGGAACCCTTCCTCATTTGCTGCTCTACTTGAACTTGTTATGCCTAGATTGTATCCAACATGCCTTTCAGGATATACCCGAGTGAAGGGGTCTGTGTTGTTGTAAAAGGCCAAGTCTAGTCTTTGTTATGTAAAAGTGTTGCTCTTGTGGGGCTCAAAACCTATGGTTTGGTTATGGCAGGTCCTCCTTGTTTTCAGTCCAAGGAGTATTGGCTTAGCGACTTTTGTGACTGTCCCTGTTGAATTTTAGCATGTGCATATATTCTTTAATTTTGCAGATTGTAAGAGAGATAACAAAAAGATAAGCGCAGTAGATAATCAAACATCGACACCGAAGAACACTAGATGTTTTCATGGGGAAACCTTTAAAGGACAAAAACCCCAAAAGCATTAGTAATTCATCCCTTAAATGAGATGACTGAGTTTGTAGCAATAAAAGATCTCAAAATTCTAAGATGAATGTTCTTCAAGAATTTGTCAAACCCTAGCAGGTTTGTCACATGGAGAGAGAAAGGCCAATTGCCAACAAAAAAAACTTTAGTTGCAAGAAAGGTGTAGATGTCTGCTGCCTAGAACTTTTCAAGCTACCCGAAATTAGCAGACCTGTCTACCTGAAACTGTCCGAAATCAATTTATTACTGCCCGAGTCCTGCTGTGAGATGCCTGGACGCGATATGGGTTACTCGGGACCAATTCACTGCTGCTCGAGATCTGTTGTGAACTGCCCAGACTGGATCTGGATTGCTCGGGACCAATTTACTACTACCTGAGATTTGTTGTGAACTGCCCAGAGTGGATCAGGGATGCACGAGACTGCCTAGACTTGTTATGCTGCTGCGCAATGTAAGTTAGGGCTGCCCGAATTAGATTGGGGTTGCCTGAGGTTAACCCAAACTATTCTATTTGCTGTGAGAAGAGACAGGTTGCTTGTGTGTCTGTCCTGCTGCCCAAACCAGTTCTATGTCTGCCCGGAGAGCTAAGAGGCCTGCCCTACTGCTGCCCGAGTTACTTCTATGGCTTTTCGTGAAGAGGATAGGTCTGCCCGGACGAGTAGGTGATAGCCCTAGGTCTGTTTCGCTGCTGACCGTGAGGAATAGGGAGAAGATCCCTAGCCCATGAGAGAAGATGAGATGATACCCCAGCTAGTCAAGCCACCATCCTAGGGCATAAAAAACAAGAAGTATTCACTCACTTGCAAAACCATCGAAAGGCTTCAATGGAGCAGCTACTGTGATGAAGATGAAGTGTGTCAAATGTTCTTGCAAATGATCTTCATTTATAGACTTTCAATCACTTGAAGTGGTCCCTTACACATAGGAATATAATAATAGGGATTTACTCTTTTACCCTTTTGACTTTAACTTTTTAGTCGTACTTGTGACCTTTTTGTATTTTCACTTTGACTTCTGTGGTACAATAAATCTTCTTGTGTTTTGACTTTAGCCTCTTAGTCTCGTTCATAGACCAAGGCTTAGGGCAAGAAGGTCTTCCAGGTGTTTAGGAAGTGGTCACCAGGGTTCTTTATGCCCACTCAAAGCACATCATCATACATAGGGAGAATTACTAATGATTTTGACTTGAACTCGTTGTATGACCAAGATTGAGTACTGGGTGTCTTAATCA
This sequence comes from Pseudotsuga menziesii, assembly GCA_001517045.1. Classification (NCBI taxonomy): domain Eukaryota; kingdom Viridiplantae; phylum Streptophyta; class Pinopsida; order Pinales; family Pinaceae; genus Pseudotsuga; species Pseudotsuga menziesii. Next base: position 1,788,365 of record LPNX010208990.1, on the reverse strand, counting down.
AGTGTAGCTAATCCCTGGAGAAGGTTAGACAACGCATAGATCAAGGATAGGCGTGCCTCACATGCATAGACCCGATCTAGAGCTTATAGTGATGTCCTGGTAACTGATCAGGTGCCTCAACCCTATGTTGCATTAATTGACTCAATGTCAAATAATTGGTAACTGACCAAGCACCTCCATTCTCCCAGAGAATGGCCCTTAGCCCTAGGCTGAGTCCCCCAGTCCTAGACTGGTTCAACTTCGTGGTAACTGACCAGGTGCCTCCATTCAAACAATGGCCAGTTAGCTCTAGGCTAAATCCCCCAGTACTAGAATGGTTCAACTTTCTGGTAACTGACCAGGTGTCTCCATTCAAAGAATGGCCACTTAGCTCTAGGCTGAGTCCCCCGGTACTAGACTGGTTTAACTTCCTGGTAACTTACCAGGTGCCTCCATTCAAAGAATGGCCTCTCAGCCCTAGGTTGGGTCGCCCACTCCTAGACTGGTACAAGTTCTTGCTAACTGACCAGGTGCCTCCATTCTCCAAGAGAATGGCTCTCGATGCTTCTTAGGAAAAATCAACACTCCTTCTCAGCGAGAGAGGTATTCTCTGCCAAGCCAAGCTTGTCACGAAAGTATACAAACGTTGTTGTTGTTAGAGGCTTGGTCAAAATATCTGCAATTTGTTCATTTGTACGGATGTATTGCAGTTTCTGAGTGCCTCTCTGTACTAGGTCTCTGATGAAATGGATTTTTCGAAAGATTAATGCAACTCTGATAATCACAATGAATATTCGTTGAGTCAAGCTTTCCATCGAACAGATCAAAGAGAAGTTTCCCAAGGAAACTGCTTCCTGGCAGGCATCACTTGCAGCTATATACTTAGCTTCTGTTGTTCTCTGAGTTATGGAACCCTGTTTCCTGTTGGACCAAGAGATCATTGCAGATCCCATACTGAAGCAGTAACCTGAATTGCTTTTTCGCTCTACTTTACTGCCATCCCAATAAGAATCAGCATATCCGAGTAATGTTACTCCACTGTTGGAAGTATACCTGAGCCCATAAGTGATAGTACATCGCACATATCTGAGTACATGTTTAGCAACTACTCAGTGTATGTGCTTCAGGTCGCACCTCAGTTAACTTAGAGCATTTACTGTGTAACAAATATCTGGTCTCGTGTGTACGAGATACATCAGGGGTCCAATGAGCTGATGGTACAGAGTAGAGTCCACATCCTGTGAACTAGTGGCTGAGTCACACAACTTCTTCAAGTTCGTTGTCATGTTCACGCTCATGAGCTTACAGTCCTGCATCCCAAATCTCTGCAAGATGTCAACTGCATACTTCCCTTGAGTTACGAATATCTCACCTGACTTTTGCCAGACTTCTAAGCCAAGGAAATAATGCATCAAGCGAAGATCCTTCATTTCAATTTCTGAGGTAAGCTCCCTCTAACACTGAGCTATTAGTTGTTCCTCTCCAGTCGGGAACAAGTCATCCACATACAGGACTAGGATCAAGATATGCTTATGAACAACCTTAAAGTACAGATTGAAGTCAGCAGTACTTTTGGAGAACCCAAGCTGTGAAAATAGCCATCAATCCTTGCATACTAGACTCTCGGAGCTTGTTTGAGCCTATACAAGGCTTTCTTACGTTTACACACATGAGACTTATGGTCATGAGTCATAAAGCCTTCAAGTTGTTGAATGTAGAGTTCCTCATCAATTTTGCCATTGAGGAAGGTTGTTTTTACATCCATCTGATGGAGCTTCCATCCGAAGAACAAAAGAGGTGATGGTTCTGATAGTGGTATATCTGGCGAGAGGAGCAAAAGTCTCATCATAGTCTATGCCTTGCTTTTGAGTGAAGCCACGAGCTACAATTCTGGCCTTGTAATTCTCAATGCTGCGATCCGCAACATGCTTGATTTTGTAAAGCCATCTTGATGTTACTATTGAGTTCTCTGTCGGTCTGGGAACAACTTCCCACACATCATTTTTTATAATTCAACTATATTCTTCAATAATGGCATCATTCCATACCTTTTGGCTTGCTGCTTCGTTGTATGTGGAAGGTTCAGCATTTATGAGCTGGCTCATAAGGCCTGAGTACTTTTGAGGCTTTATGATTTCTTTGAAATATTCAAGAGGAGCTTTATGCTTCTCAACTTCTTGCACGGTTTCTCGGTACTAGGCAGGTCTCCTTTTGGAAGGAGGAACCTCAAGTAGTTCTTGAGGCGGACTTCCAGGTTCCTCATGCACATCTGGAATTTGAGTCTCAAATTCTTCTTCCTCTCTCTAAACTTCTGAATCTAGAAACTCAGAAGAGGATTCTTCTAGGTCCTTTGGAAGCTCTTTTGTTTGACGAAACATAGCTTCTTTATGGAATATCACGTCTCTATTGAGTTCAATGTACCTTTGTCCAGGAACATAGATGTGGTAAGCTTTCAAGCTTTCATTGTAACCAACAAATATGCTTCGAAAGGCTCTATCTTAGCCCTCTTTTCTTTTGGTACATGAATAAACAAAAGAGTGCCAAAAATCCTCATGTGGTCAACTGTAGGTTTCTTGCTGGTAAAAACTTCTTCTAGAGTCTTTTCTCGCAAGATGGCATGAGGGCTTATGTTTTGAATGTACACAACAGTACATGCAGCTTCAGCCCATAAGGATAAAGGAAGATCAAGGTCAGTCACCATAGCTTTAGCAGCTTCACAAATCGTTCTATTCTTCCTTTCTGTAACCCCAATCTGTTGAGGGTTGTAAGGCACTGTCAGCTCCCTCTTGATTCCTGCTTCTCGGCAAAAATCGTCAAATTCATTAGACTCATATTCATCTACATTATTTGACCTTAGGATACAGATGTGTCTTCCTGTCTGATTTTTAGTCAGGGCCTTGAATTCTTTGAACTTGTCAAAAGTTTCACTCTTGACTTTGAGAAAGTAAATCCAGGACTTTCGAGAGTGATCATCTATGAATGAAACATAGTACATTAAGCCACTGAAGGAGGGTAAGGACATAGGCGCACATATGTCGCAATGAATCAAATCCAAGATTCCTTTAGATCTATTCTTGCTTTTGGAGAAGGATTTCTTATTGTTCTTACCTAGAGCACAACCCTTGCAAACACCATCATGTTCAAGAGAAATCTCAGCGTTTAGGCATACCTGTAACCATCTTTTGAAGCCTTGGAAGAGCTGTATAGTGAAGGTGTCTAAATCTTTGATGCCACAACTCATACGGGTCAACTGTGTTGTGAACCAAAACTTGTGTGGAGTTTCCGGAAGCTTTGTAAAGGCCCCCCTCTTGAACTCCAATTGGTACAACGGAGCTTAGCTTTTCATTCTTTGCCCATAGTAGGACGTTCTTGTCCATGAAGAGGACCCTGTAGCCCTTGTCTTCTAAGCCAACCACGAAGAGGAGGTTCTTCTTTAACCCAGGGACATATAAAATGTCATCAATATGCAAAACTGTGCTAAATTCAAGATGAAATGAGGTTGAGCCAATTCCTTCAATCTTGTAAATGGTGTCATCCCCAAGTTCTACTTGAGTAGTGAACTTCTTCTTTCTGTAGCTGGTGACTGCTTCACGAAAACCTGTCATATGTTTGGAAGCACCATTATCTACTAACCAAGTGTTAGCACTGTTAGTGATGGATCCAGAAAGAGCAGAGATCAGGTAGTATTCCCTTCAAGGTTCATCTTCTTTGGTAGCCTTACCATTCTTCTTCTTTTGCAGCAGAAGCTTGAAACCTTCTTTTGAACTTTCTCTTAGGATGCCTGCAATCCTTTGCCAAATGTCCAATCTTATGACAATTAAAACATTCTAAACTTGGAGTACTTGATAATTTATTGTGGTTTCTTTTCCTTCTTTTTTTGAGTGAAGGGCTTCTTGAACTTCCTTGGCTTAGTTGTAAGAGCAAGGTTTCCTTCCTTGGCGCCAGTTGCTTTGCTTTGAACTCTTCCTTCTTCTTCCAAACAATCACGCCAAAGTCTATCATAGTTTGGCTGAGTTTCATGTCCACTTACAACAGCCAGAAAGTTTTCCCAAGAATTCGTAAGATCATCGAACACAGTCTGCACAAGATAATCATCATCCACATTTATACCAATAACAGTAAGTTGATCTCTTACTTGTGCAATATTTGTGAAGAAGGGTGCAACTCCTTCATCCTTGTTCATCTTTAGTGACGAAGCCTTTTCTTTAGTACTCTCTTTTGGCTAGGTGCCTTCTTTTCATACAGATTCGTCAAGGTGTCAAAGCATTGTGATGGTGGGCATCAAGGTTTCCTTGACCGAGTCATAGATGATCCTCCTTGCCTTTGCTTGCTTCTTCTTGAAAGCAATTCTACCAACATTAGATGTTGGTTCTTCTAAGGCATTGAGAACCAAGTCATCAAAGTCATTTTCTTCTAGGGTGGCCATGAGCATAAGAAGCCGTGTATAAATAAAGGCTCCTAGCATTCATTTGTAAAAAAGACAAGGGTTCTAATATGTGCTTTTTTCGCTTTATCTTGGTCTATTGGAGCTTCTAGAGCGATTTAGACTTCTCTCTTTTGCAAGTTTTTAATGTAATAAATGTTGAATTCTGGATTTTCTATGGTTTTACTTTATTGCAAGATTGATTCAAGGAATAGCTGTGACTAGTGTTATCGAAACTGTTTCGGAACCGGCAAGACCGGTCGGTCTGACCGGTTTACAGGGTTGGACGGTTCGGTTAGCAAAAAAAATCATAAAACCGAATTTTTTTCCAAACCGAGTAAGAAATCGACTGGAACCGGTCAAAACCGGTTGAACCGGCCGGTCTGGACTGGGGACTCACGAAACTGAATTTAAAAAAAAAAAACCGGAAAATAAAACTTTGCTGATGTACTTTGGCGCCTCTTTGTTAATGTACTTTGGTTCAGAACCTCAGAGATGTATTGCACTAGGTGCTATTTTGGATATTTGCACTCATATTTGCTATATATATGAGAAACTTTGCATAGTTCTGTATTAATGGTTTGGATTCATATGTATGGACATGAATATATATGTTTTTTACAAAATATGAATATTTTATGTATTTTTTAGTTAGCTGGTTTTTGACCCGGTTTTTTGTCGGTTTCGGTTCGGTTCACATTTTGGGCTTCGTCGGTTCAATGACCGGTCCGGTTTCGAAAACATTGGTTGTGACAACTCATGGCTAAGGACCTAGGAACTTTTTCTTTTGCTCCTTCCTTGGCAGATGTTGGTAATATCTCTCAATTTTCTTGTTTAACGTTGCTTTTGGACTTGAAGCAAGGTAAATTAGGGTTTTATTGGCATCTTGTTAGTCTTGTCTGAGGAGACTTTCCTCTTGAAGGAGCTCTCCCTTGAGAACCCTAGGATTCATTGTTTGGCCTAATTAAGGTTTGGCTACTTTGACCTAGTATCGGGTTAGTAGCCTTTTCCCTAATTTGTAAATCTTGAATAACCAAATTGAGTAGGGATGTTGACCTTGATCTCTAATTGCTCTAGGTGAGAACCTAGGTCATAACCTCTTCTCTTCACATTTTTACCAAAATTCTCTTGTATACTAAGTCATCGGACATGTCCATATACCTTCTCCTATCTCATGGGGTTGAGATGGACACGGACATGGCCTCAACGACGTGTCTCGATATCATTTGAGTTCGATGGATTTCAAGCTTGAGTTTTGAATTCAAGCGAATCTAAAAGTTGGTGTTTAGGTTTGTCGAACCTCTATTCAAATTGAACGTATACAAATCGAGCTTCGACAGGGTAATTACTCAAGAGTTAGACACAGGTTGAATGACATCTCCTTAGGCGAGAATCTTTTGATTCTTTTGTAATGGTTTTCTCTTCTCAGGTCCTAGACTCCTAGTTTGTATTTATTCAATAGGGTAACCACTCAAGAGTAACGCTCAGGTTGACTGTAAACAGGTTGAGCGCTGACTTCTACGCAGCGGTTGAACAACTCGGTCTGTATCTCCTCTGGCAAGAATCACACAGGTTGAGTGTAGACAGGTTGAACACCGAATTTTACGCAGCGTTTGAACGACTCGATCCATATTTCCTCGGGTGAGAGTCTCTTTTATTTATTCTAGAATGCTTTTCTCTTCTCTTATCCGAGGCTCTTAGTTTATGTTTATTCATATTATATATTCTATTCCATTCTGGCATAATTTGATATGCAAATTGTATTATATAATTTGATATGTAAATATTATTATATATATTATAAATTAATAAGAGATATTTGGAAAAAATTACAAGTTTATTAATATAATTTACATTAATTTCTGTATGATATATATTTTAAATCACTAGAATCATCGATTTATTAATGTATTTATATATACATCGATATAAATTATAGATTAATAGAGAGAGAGCTCTATATTTTTTAATGAGAAATATGGTTTCGACATCTTGAGCTATCATCTTTGTGTCTCGTTGTGATTTGTGAATGACAAAATGTATAATGTGTATTGATTCTAATTTTTAGTAATTTCTGTTCAATATTTGTAAATTTTCTACTTTTTGAAAAAATTTAGATCTCTCTCTCTCTCTCTCTCTCTCTCTATATATATATATACATATAACATGTCCTCCCTGTCCTATTCCGGGGGTCATCGTGTTTGTGTCGGACACTCATATTTTCGTGTCCTATCTCCTCGTGTTAGGTGACTTAGTTTGTATATTTATTGTAAAAATACCAAAAAAGTATAATATTTGAAAAAGCCTAAAAATTAGAAAAATTTAAATTTCAAAAAATTACTAAGAACTTGGAACTTTTGCTCTTCCGAAAAAGTGAGCCCTAGGTAGTTTATGGTATATTTTTGAGGGTGCTCTCTTCCTGTGGTTAGATTGTATGTTTTTTTGTGCCTTGTGCATGCTAGGGTTTTGTTTTGAAGATCTGTTATATCAGGTACAACAAGTATCTTGGTAATTTGAACTAAGTTTGGGGGCCTAAAAAGCAAGGTTTTTGGCCTAGGTTAATCCCTAGGAGGGTTGGACACATGTTCGGAAGTGGTATAATGGGGACTACCATCTATTTGAGCGCTGTTTTAGGGCACATACAAGATCTTATTTTACATTTTAGTGTTCCCCTGACCCTTCAGAGGCTTGCACCTTGCCCCATTATACAAGGTACATCTTATATGGTAAGTTGTCATTGTTTTGATCGTTTTTTATCAAGTTTTCTAAAGTGCTTTGGCTGTTGCAACTTCATAACAACAATGGCATATTGATGTTATTTCTTGGAATTTGTGAGAAAGTCTTATAACTCCTACTTCTTACTTAGTGTTATTATTACTTTCATATTTTGAATTCGTAAGGCATTGATCTTCGTTGAGAGGTTTCTTGGGAAAGGTGTTTGTGTGTTGTTTAAGTAATTACACACATCATTCACCAAAATCTACGGATTGCCCCTTGGTCTTAAGAGTTGACCTAAAGTGTTTAGAAGCTAGGCTCTAGTTACATTGGGCGCTAGCTTCTCGCATGCCTACTAGTTGCTGCATTAGGATCCACGACCTTGATGAAGAGTGTTATTTTGAGTGATAATATTTTTTTGCGTCGTTGCTGGTGACTTGAAGGGAAAGTGACTTCATTCCATTACAGGAGGTCTCGAGTTTAGTTCATCCATTTCTAGCAAGAACGACGCATTTGGTAAGAAAGTTGAGGTAAGTTTTTGTTTTGGTACTTTGATAAGATTATTCTTATGGACTAACCTTTCAGGTCTTATCGGGTGACTCCACTAAAGAAAAATACCAACAAACAAGTACACTTCAATACATAAGCCTCAACTATTAATGACATTGTTGGGTGTAGAGGTGAGCAAATCCGTCGATTAAGAAGAAGAGCTCATCTTGGTGATTTCACAGTTTTGATTCTAAATTGAGGTCTGATTTCATGTATATTCGAGTTCGAAGAATGGGATGTGACACGAAATTTCTGCTGTTGTAATCAGTCATCAATCGATTTGACCCATTGGATTTCTTGGACATTTTGGGATATCCAAATCGTTTTGATAACAATGATTGGATTAAAAACATGCCAAAATTTTGTGGACATAAGGATACAATTGCAATGCATATTTTGTTATAGATAGATTGTTTCTCAATGTTAGATGTGGTACATGAAGATGTTAAAATAAAGATGTTTGCGGTGTCTCTTAACTTGGAAAATAAGGATGTATGGGACATAGTTACATATATCGGCGATATCGCGAGTCATTCCCCTTGGCGATATATCGCCACTAAAAATCGCGATATTTTTGACATTTTGAATATATTGCGATACATTGGGAATATATCGGGAGATTTTGGAAAATATCGCCCAACTAAAAAAAATTGCATGAATTTTGAAAAATAAATTCATGGGTTAAGATTTTGGTAGTGTTATTAAAACTAAATATATTAAATTCTTAAAGTAATAAATGGTAGTATTAAATTGTTAAAGTAAAACTAAAAGTGACATTCTCCTTTACTTTCATTTTCTATCCTTTTACTTAAATTTTTAACATTGCCATTAATTGTTTCAGGATGTTTGAGAGTGGTTCCAACCTCATCGGACTTCATATGCAAAAAGTAGAATTTTAGATCCCATTTAGAATTCGAGAGACTTAATAGTTTTCAGGATTTCAAGATTTCAACAATTCCCTTGGATTTTATCAAGTATAAGGGGATGGGATTGGCATTTAATCAAGCACATCAACCCATCCTTGTACCTTGATGTTGGTGGCATTGACTATTGAAATATTTTATCATGACCTTAATAAAAATGTACCCTTCACTCATTAAACATGGTAAGTTTCATCAAAATTGTAGAGTAGTTGGACCTTCCACCATAGCTTAAGTAGTTGGAGCTTCCCATTTGACACCTAACTCATCCAAAGCACCTACAGGACCCCCTACTGCTTCCAGAGGAAGAGTGGTGCCCCTTGCCTATAAAAGGGGTAGAGGGGATCGATGATTCCTACTATTTATCATTGTATTATGTAGTATCTAGATGCCTCATGAGTCATGATGATTAATTTCTTGAGAGACATTTATTTTGATCATTTGATGTGATTTTCTATCATTCCATCAAGAACATATTTCAATATTTTCAGTTTATAACTTTATAGTCGATATGTGATCATGATCCACCATTTCACATCTTATGCATCTTATATATTAGTTGTATTTTCATATTTATGTAGCAATGTGTTTATTTGATGTTGTTGTTGCTTTAGATGTTAAAAGAATTGAAAAAAATGCTTATTTTTGTATTTTTTTTTATGCTTTACGACATTTGCCGATATTTTCCGATATTTTCGTCGTTGCTGCCGATAAGTTACATTCCGGACCCTTGACGATATATTTGCCGACACGATATATGTAACTATGGTATGGGATTGGTATCACTGGCTTCCTAAGTGGAAAATATCCTCACTTGAACTTTTTTTCAAGATATTTTGCAAGAGACGGGATTTAGTCTTATGGAGGATCTTGACTGTTTCATTAAAAATGATATAGTTATCCCATTGGGCAAGGATGAAGTCATTGTCAAGGGAGGAAAGGAAGAACATTTGGTTGAGGATTTTGTCAAAGAAATCGAGGAAGTCCATGGTGAAAATCTAGAAAAGGAGCTCGAAGAGGAAACATATTTAAAAGAAGAACATGTCCAAGGAGAAATCCTTGAGGGTTTCCAAGCACTAGTTGTTGCAGATATGGAAGGACACAAGGAATATTTTGTGGAATAATGTGCATTTTAGAATTTTGAGGAAGCCAAGGAAGACAACATCTCGAGCCCAAGACTCTGAAAGGATGGTACTTTCAGACATAAAGTCCAAGAAGGCTTGATTGAAGAAAATGAAGAAATGGTGAGTTTTCCTTACTGTTGTTTCAAAGATTCCTATGATATATGGGGCTTTTGGAAAACGACAGGATTCATTGAAATCTAGGGACCCCCCCTTGGTATTAGTTGACCTAAAGTGTTTAGGAGCTAGGTTTTGGTGATATTGGGCACTAGCTTCTCTTGTGATTGCCGCTCGTTGCACCAAGATCCGTGGTGTTGATCAAGGACATCATAGGGGGTGAATAAGTCAGAAGAGGGAGGGGGGAGGTGATATGGATAAGGCTCTGCCCCGGGATGTCATAGAGGAAAGTGGTGTGGGAGGACCTGTCATTTGGATAAAGATTAGGTGGCAGTGGCAGGGGAAGATGGTGCGCCATAATTGTTTAGGTTAGTGAATAGCGGAAGTATGCAGTTCTTGTTGCCTATAAGAGAGATGAAGAGGTGTTTCTTGTGGCAGAGGAGACAGCGGTAGGGGGCTTTGACAACTGGGTAGGAGGGGTGCCATGGTTGAAGGCATGTCGAAGTTGGGCATGGAATTGCTTGCATGCATCATCATACCACTAGTTCCTTGTATACAACTCGTGCTTTTGAGGGAGCGGTGTGGATTGAGTGGAGTCGGGGTAATCCTCCTGATTGATAGAAGAAAGACAAGAGTACTTGGCAGAGGTAGAATTGAAGGAAGCGAAGCGATACACAAAAGTGAGCAATTGACAGAGATGGAAGTAGAGGTGTTAGGGTCCTCCTTAGCAAAGAGAATGTTGGTTCAAGGTGGACCTGGGGATGGGGTCAATGGGGTCAGGGCCGGGGTGGTTTCGATCTGAAGGGAGAAGGAGAGGACAACATGGTAAGCCAAAGTGAAGGGGGTTATAATGAAGTGATGGATGAAGGGGAGATGGTCCTGACTGGAACAGACATAATCCACCACACTCTAACGACACCCATGGGGCTAGCAAGTGAAATAGCGAGAAGCCGTTAAGGATTAGTAGCTCGTGGGAGTCTCCAAGGCACAAGTGGTCACTGTCGTATCTTGCCAAAGGTCCCAAAATATCATTAGATGATTGATGAAGTGCCACAGATGAGGGCTGGGGTGGTTTCAATCTGAAGGGAGAAGGAGAGGACAACATGGTAAGCCAAAGGGATGGGGGTTACAATAAAGTGATGGATGAAGGGGAGGTGGTCCTGACTGGAACAGACATAATCCACCACACTCTAACGACCCCCATGGGGATAGCAAGTGAAATAACGAGAATCCGTTAAGGATTAGTAGCTCGTGGGAGTCTCCAAGGCACAAGAGGTCACTGTCGTATCTTGCCAAAGGCCCCAAAATATCATTAGATGATTGATGAAGTGCCACAGATGTTGGATCAATCTCTTGAACTCAAAACACATCCACAGAGTAGTCATGCAGTGTAATGACACTTTAGCAATTTGACCCCAAATTATTCCTTCTCCAACAACCTAGTGGCCTGGTTAAGATACTCTTCCACTTGTAATCGCCGCTAATTCAACTATTGTGAGACAAAATCTGATTCTAAGTTGTTTAGGATATTCTATGTGGAAGTCTAGGTAGGTGTATTATGGCAACACTTCACAGAGTTTGCTATAGTCACTATTACTCAAATCAGACTTATTAATTTCACCCAAACTTCATTGTTTGTTGCTGTAGATTTTTGTATAGTTTAAAGGTTGTAGATCTAAATTTTTATGAATTGAACAATGCATAATTCTTTAATATCTCAACTGATATTCTATCCTTATACCAATAGATAATGATGATGTGTTTGCAAGTTTATATGTTTCAGGTTTGTATGGTAGATAATTTGGTTTGTATGCAAAAAGGGTGACGTCCCCAAAAGCCCTAAATATGACAAATATCGAGATAAAATAGGAAATAGGATTCAGAAGGATTGTGGTGACATATCAATATTTATAGTTGTGATAGTTCTTCAATATAAAGGAGACATGCATGCCATGCAGGAGTTGTAGCCTCAAAAACGTGTTGTTGCTTCAGGAGGTTCACCCATGCAATAAAAACGTCCCTTCTCTGTTTGATGATGATACCATAACTGTTTCAATACTTGACAGATAAGGCTGAGACTTTCTAGACCTGGTACTGTACCCTTCCTGTATATTTTGATGGATGCATGCAAAACTTCTGACCTCTCTAAGAGTAGTAGCAAATTGTTTCCTTCTGACACGTGTGGAGCTTGTATCTTTCTCAGATGTGCATTCAACAACTTGCTGAGCTCCCACTATAATAATATGCCCCTTCCGAGAAGAATAGAAGTGCATGCGGAGAAAATATGAAGTCTTTGGATGAATGTGAATGGTTCTCTGGTTTTCCCATGCGCCCCCAGTAGTAAAAACGTGACTCTTGAGATATTATCTTATCTAGACGCTAGATCTGTAATGAAGAAGAATTGCTTTGAGTTGTTGATGATAGATCTGAGGGACCTATTCGGAAAGTGATTAGCGTAGATAGATTTCACTGCCGAAAACACTTGCTAGCAGAAGACCCAGTCTCCAACCCCAACTTGCTGCTGTGGCTGCTACTGCTGTTGGTCTCGAAACCAAACTCAAAAGTGAATAATGATAATAGAGGCCTTTTTGGTTTGACTTGTCTTCTTATTTAACTTTTAGGGTTTGCATGTAACTTTTATGGTTTGCATGACTTTACTTTTGCATGCATGCAATTCTAATTGCTCGTTGACTTATGCAAGATGAAATAAGGCCTACATGCTCCACATGCTTTTTGATATTTGATCTGATGGCCTTCTTTAATATACTGATGACTTAATAATACTGGATAAATGTTCCTTTATGTTCTTGGTATTAAATGTCCTTAGTCAATTCCCTTTTCCTTGATACCCGCTCGAACCTATGGGAATTAAATAGGTTAAATGGTGTTTCCAATGCTTATTTAGTGGACATTGCAGTCCTCCCTGCTTGAAATTGCTTGTCCTCAAGCAATTGTAAACTAGGATGCTGCAATACCTTTTGTGCTTCCCATGTGGCATCTTCAGTAGGTAATTCTTTCCATTGTACCAAGTTTTCTCGAATTACCTTGTTTTTGAGTTTCCTTTCTTGAACCTGTAGAATCTTTTCTTGAATCAATACTAGGAGTCTTTTATCATCTATTGGAGGTAACTCGGTGGATGGAGCGATGTGTTTCCCCACTATTTTCTTGAGATTTGATACATGAAATACACTATGGATTTTACTTTCTTCCGGAAGCTCCAATTCATAGGTCACCTCGCCAACTTTTTGACTACTTTGTAAGGACCATAGAAACAAGGTTTCAGTTTGTTTGCCCCTTTTTTCTTGAGTGAAGATCGTTTGTAAGGTTGTAGCCGCAAATATACAAAGTCTCCTACCTCAAAAATACTCTCGACCCTGTGTGTGTCTGGGTATAAGTTTTGTTGGTTTTGGGCTGTTTGTAAATTCTCTTTTAGTGCATTAAGAATATCTTGACTGCCCTGTACTCGATCTTTTTTCCTTAGGTGCTCTGCTATCTGCGAAGACTAAATCTGTAAAGTTTAGTGCCTCATAGCCATATAAAGCCTTGAAAGGGGTCATCCCAATAGAGATATGATGTGTGGTATTATAGCAGTACTCACCCAGGTGTAGCCATTTAATCCATGTTCTCTGTTGCCCTGTCACATAATTTCTTAAATACCCCTCAATCCATTTGTTGAGTATTTCTGTGTGTCCATCACTCTTATGGATTATAACTTGTGCTAGTAGCTAATTCCGTCCCCACTAATCTGAAAAGCTCCTGCCAGAAGGTACTGGTGAATTTATTGTCTCGGTCGCTGACAATAGTCCTAGGTAGTCCATGTAGTCTGAAAACTTCTCGAAAAAACAACTCTGCAACTTGTGATGCGGAATAATCAGTAGGAATGGGAAAAAAATGCGCAAATTTTGTTAACTTGTCTACTACCACGTATAAGCAATCTCTTGCCTGTACCTTGGGTAAACCTGGAATGAAGTCCATTGAGATTCTCTCCCATTTTTGTTGGGGTATAGGTAATGGCTGAAGTAACCTTGCCACATAAGTGTGTTCAATTTTATTCTGCTGGCAGACACTGCACTCTCGAACATGTTGCATTACATCTTCCTTGAGGCCTTTCCATGAGAACCTCTCTCTAATCTGTTTGTAAGTTTTCAGGAAACCTTGATGCCCTGCTAATGGTGAATCATGAGATCCCTGTAAAACCTTTTTTTTAAAGCTGATTCTAGAACTAGGTTGATCCTATTCTTGTAGTAAATGATGTCATCGATAACCCTGTACTTGTCATCCAGTGTTGTTCGTCTAATAACTCACAAGTAAATTTATTTTTTGAATATTCAACCAAGAGATGAGACCTCCAATCGGTAGATATACTCATAAGTGATAAAGAGGCTAGTTGTCTCGATAATGCATTTGGTACGACATTGTTTTTTCCTTTAACATATTCTATTTCAGAGTCATAAGCCTGGACCTTGTGTTGTCCGCCGATTGCACACCAGCAACAGAAGCTTTCCGAAAGTTGTCTCCTCACTTAGGAAAGTGGGAGAGGTGTGACCTTGGGGGCAAGCACAGAGCTAGGTACTGTCACCTGCTCTTAGCTCCTCCGTTTAGACTAACTCCTAACGAAGCCAAGGGGGGTAGTCCTTAAGAAAGAGTTTTCTATGGCTCAATGTGGTTATAGTGTTTTAAATGGTTACGGATACGGATGGGTGTTGTTTAGGAGTTATGGTGATTAAATGTGTTTGTTTATTATGAACTTGACGCATAGGATAAAAGCAATCCATGTTGCTATCAAGAGAATTAAAAGATGAACAATAATTCAAGACTTTATAAAGATGCATTCATAGATAGAAATTAAAATATTCCAAAGACAGGTGATCCAGATATAATAATTATGCAAAGATTAAAAGATCAGTGCCTTTATGGAGTCAACACTCTGCAATGCCTTAAGAAATTAACAGCAAGTCTTGAAATAAAGCTAGTGAATATTACGTTGTGCAAGTGCTCTTGGTATGTTTTAAGTATTTTAGGTGATCTTGCTTATGGTGTCAATGAAGGTTTGTCAAGAGATAGGAGAATGTTCCAAGTTTAATCTGTTGAAGACATGACGACCCGCCCAGTATCCCAGGATGGTATCGCGAAGATTGACTAGCTAGCTGGGAAGCTTAGACAGCAGGGAGTTTCGGTTCCTCTACTAAGAAGAACTTAGGAAATTCTCTACAACGTCGGTGCGTTGGTTATGGGGTTTAAATTTTATTATGTTTCTCTTGCAAGATTAAAAATCCAATGCCGTTTCTGGGTACTCCGATTTTGAAGTTGGTCAGAGCATACTCCGGCAAGGAGACAACGAAGTTAATTAATTATGGGGGAATGAGTGGCAAATTTTATTAAGTTGATTAATTAAAACTCTCCAACAGAGAGCGCTCTTGACCTTGTCTTATGACAAAGGTTCAAGAGACTCAGGTAATCTAAATGCCTAATGCAAAGATATGCAAGTCTAACTATGCTCTCTGATAGAGAGTGCTCTTGACTTGGGTTATGACAAGTTCAATAGACTTAATTAATTAATTGATTAAACTTAAATGAAAAATAAAGATCTAAACTACCCAAGAGTCTTTTTCAGGTTTTTTAGGCCCTAATCGGGAAAGCGTGGAGGTAAGTAACAAATCAAAAGAAAGCAAAAAACAACTCTTCGATAGAGAGCACTCTTGATCCACCTTATGGTGAGATTCAAGAGATTTTGGTAATTTTTAGGGTTTTGCAATATTATATCAAAAAGGTAAACATAATTAAAACCAGCTAAGTGAATAAATAAGGAAACTTTTTGCTGTTTTCTATTTTATGCATGATGAACCTTTCAGAAATAAACTATCTAACTTTAATGAAAAAAAAAACTCTATGAATTGAAATTATTTTATCCTACTTTTAACAAATTGTGAAACAAAGCATGAAAATGAGGAGACGATACAGGCTTCCCCCAAATGGGGGGAGAGGGGCGTGAGAGCCATAATCCCACTTGTTCTTTATTAATTTGTTTACAATGCTTTCCTTTGCTGCCTTTTTCGCTTCTTTTCTTATTCTTGGAAGGCCTTTGGAGCTATCTGCAGAAGGGGAAAGAAGAAGAGGGAAATTATGGTTTTTTAGGGCTTGATTCTTCAGAATTTCGCTAACATTTTCGCTGTACCTGTCACAGAAGTAAAAAATCAGCAATCATATATTGTTAAAAGATGGTAGGAAAGAAAATGAAAAAAAAAAAATTAAAAAAAAATTGGGAAAATTTTTTATACTTGGAAAGTTTTTTGAACATTCACATGCAACGCATAAAATTTTTCCTAGATCTAATGAAGGAAATTAGATCTAGCAAAATCCCTAAAAACAGATCTGAATAATGAATATTGAAACTTGGATCTATTTCATGAGCAAATGCAAAAAATTTAAAAAAGGGAAAGGTAAAGGTAGAAGTTTGAAGATGGAGCTTTGGAGTAGGATCTCCTTATGTTTTTCCTGTTGGACAAAGGCCAACTTTGTAGATCCTGAAAGACAACAGTGTTAGAAAAGTTCTTATGATGACGGAGATGAGATTGATGCAACTAAGATCGCACCCTTCTCCAAACGGCAAGATCTGCTAAAACAATCAAATTCGAAATCCGGTGAGATCAAACAAAATAACTAGTATGCTATGAATATTAAACCATGATGAATACTTCATATAACTGAATACTGGTACTCATCTAGGTTAAGATAAACTTTGCATAATAATCCAAATTGACTGCTGCAAATGGAAGATCTTATGTTCTAACAATAGACTTCTAAGGCTAGTTATTTGATTCACCATATGAGTAACAAATTTAAAACAAGGGGAGAAATCACCTCATACGATAGATATCCACCACTAAAGAAACAATCCCATAGACCTCCAAAGTCGAAACGCTTTATTCAATAAAATAATGATTACAATTTTTGCAGAGTTTCTATGCCCAAAAGTCCCTCTTGTAGAGCTCAAAAGAGCCTCTACTTATACAAAAAGGAAAGAAAATAGGGCTCAAATCCCTGAATCCAGACTAAGAGTAATACCAAAGTAATTGAATGAGCTCGGCATGATGGTTTGGAGTTGAACTGAACTGCAACTGAGTGCTGGAGTAATGAGGGGGGGTGAGGTGGTTCATCCTCCCTCGTAATAATCACCCAACCAATATAGATAACTCACACTTCAACCAAAAACGGATTTGACAAAAGAGGGCAAATTTCTGATTGACAATTCAATTGTTATAGGTCGATACTCGACCTGAAACTGATCGATATTGATTGGAATTATCATAAATACTTAGTGCCATGTCATTTAGCCTTTTATTTTATTCAATTTGGTTTATTTTGGAGAGTTTTTTATTTTCTCTAAAATATTTGTTTTTAACATTTTAATTAATAATTTCTCCGTAAATGAATTTTTTGGGAAATTATTAATTATGAGGTTGAATGAACTTCTGAAACTTGGAGATAGCTGGCCGGCTGATCATGAATGATTTTTGGCTTAAGGTTTGAGCCTTCAATCACTGAATTCGGGTTCCAGATGACTAACTTATTACAAATTGAATTTTTCCTTTTAAATTATGGAAAAATTTAATTAAAAACTTAGGAAAAATTAAAAATTTTAAAAATAAAAATTTTGATGCGTCCGGTAAATTTTTTTCGGAATTTATTTGAGGGTCCTAGTGACTTAAGAGATAACCATAGTCTATTATAACAATGTCTAGTAGGTTTATATATACTCAGTTAGGCTCTAATAACCCCCCAAAATCCAGAAGTCAAAATCGGTCATTTCAGCTTTGGAGGAAGCGGGAGAAAACCTCGTCAATTATACTCGGCAATCGGCAAAGCATAATTGTCAAGGGCAAGAAACTCCCTAGAATACCTTAGTTGAAATTCTATGTCTTAGGAGACCGAACCACTCAAAACACCCTACTAGCACATTTTATTACAAACCCCGCGGGGCCATTGTCATAATTATTCAGACAAAAAACTGACTAGCGAAAACAGGCTAGACACAAAGGCAGATCATCTGATACACTGGAATCAAACATTTATCATGTTTGTCAACTGGCGGCTCCTCAGCTAATCCAATTAAGTGCAAAATCAGTGGATAACACCTTGCTGACCATTTTTTGTTGCCGTTCATTCAACTCTTTTTGTTCTAAGAAGTATTTGAGGCTGTTGTGATCTGTCTTAATTTTAAACCTGCTTCCTACCAAGTACTGGCTGAATTTTGTTAAGGTGCATAAGATCGCTAGCATTTCCTTGTGATATATAGAGTAGTGGCGTTCATAATCTTTAGGTTTTCTGCTTTCAAAGGCGATCAAGTGACGGTTATGTATTAGTACTGCGCCTATTCTTTCCGCTGAAGCATCACACTCTATTACAAGTGGCCGAGTGAAATCAGGAAATGCCAAAATGAGACATGGATTCATAATTTTTCATCTTTTCAAATGTCTTATGTGCCCCTTTTGTCCAGTTGAATGCCCCTTTCTTTGTAAGATCTGTGAGTGGTGCGGTCAACTGAGAGAACCCTTTCACATACCTCTTGTAATAAGTGCAAAGGCCGAAAAAGCCCATCCATTTTGTTACATTTTTTGGTGTAGGCCAATCCAAGATAGCTGTAATTTTTTCCATAGGAACGTGTACTCCATCGGTGCTTATTATATGTCCTAGATATAACATTTCTTGCATACCAAACTCATATTTAGACATTCTGGCATAAAGTGATTATTCTTCTAGAATTCCAAGTACTTCATTTAGGTGTTTCAAATGTTCTTCCCATGTTTTACTGTAAATTAAAATGTCATCCAAGAACACAAGTAATAACTTATGCAATTGAGGCTTGAAGGTGTGGTTGATGCAAGATTGGAAAGTTGTCGGTGCATTGGTGAGTCCAAAAGTCATGACTAAAAACTCATAATGACTAGGGGCAATGAAAAGCTGTTATTGCAATATCTTGATCCCTTACCTGGATCTGATGATACCTTGATCGGAGGTCAATTTTTGAGAAGTACTTCGCCCCCTGTAATTCATCCATTAACTCTGTTATCCAACTTTTTGTACCATAAGTTGGGTTACCTAAGGAGCCGTCGGTTGACAGACTTGTTCAAAGTCTGATTCCAGTGTATCAGTTGATCTGTCTGCTTGTCTAGCCAATATTGGCTAGTCACTTTTTTATTTGAATAATTTTGACCATGGCCTCGCGGGGTTTGTAATAAAATGTGCTAGTAGGATATTTTTGAGTGGTTCGGTCTCCTGAGACGTAGAATCTCAAATAGGGTATTCCAGGGAGTTTTTTGCCCCTGACAATTATGCTTTGCCTTCAGCCGAGTATAATTGACGAGGTTTTCTTCTGCTTCCTCCAAAGCTGGAATACCCGATGTTGAATTCTGGGCCTTGGGGGGTTATTAGAGCCCAACTAAGTGTTATAAGCCTACTAGACATTATTTAGATAGATCATGGTTATGTCCTAAGTCATCTGGATACATAAAAAAATTTCGAAAAAATCTTTTTCCGAACAGTGAAAAATTATTTTTTAACTTTTAATTACTTTTCCTAAGTTTTTTGGGTTAATTTTTCCATAAATTAAATGGAAAAAACCCGTTCGTGATCCGGACTCAGAATTCAGTGATTGAAGGTTCTAACCTTAAGCAAAAAATCATTATTGATCAGCCATCTAGTCAGAACCAGCTTTCAGATCAGCAATCGGACACATAATGCCTTTTTACTCAAAAAAGTCAGTTTTGAGTAAAAAATGATTTTTAGTAAAAAAATGATTTTTATTAAAAAATGATTTTTAGTAAAAAAATGATTTTTATTAAAAAATGATTTTTATTAAAAAAAAAATGATTATTTTGGAGAAAACTAAAGCTCTCCAAATTAATCCAAATTTAGTAAAGTAAAAGGCTAAATGACATCTCATGGAACACTTATAATGATTGGAGTTATCATAACTCAGCTTCAGTCATCATTAAGAGAGCAATTAATTTATTATTGGTTAGTAGACATGTCATCTCCAGCTAAAGATGAGATGGAGAGCACTCATTGGTCTGGTGATTTGATCGAGGTGAGAAGACTAAAGCTTGCACCATCAGTGGGCTTCCCAAACCTAACGGAGGCTCTAGCCAGACCTAAGGATGAGCTTACCTACATCACACATGTGGGCTCATCCTTGGCTTGTTTTCAGTGCACAGGTTTGGAGTGGGGGCGCCTTGCCTGGGTGGAGGCCTCCCCTCACTCCCCGTTCTCCGGTTTAGGTCTAGGCTATTTGTTAGGTGGCTAAGCTGGTTAGGGTTGGTTTTTTGGTTTTAGGGTTTTAGCACTCTCTCATTTGTTAAAATAGAGGCTCTTTCAGCTCTATTGGGAGGGAGATTTTGGGTATGAACACTCTGCCAAAATTATTGTAATATTTGTTTAAAGATTGGAATAAAGTTGTGACTTTGGAGGTCTATGTATGAGCTATTGGAATTGTGGATTCACACCGTCTTTTGGTGATATATCTCTTACCTTTCTCTTTTTCAATTATTAAATCATTATTCAATATATACTCTTGAAGGGCTAACAATCTAGTTTATGAGTATTTTGTTCGGATTTAATTTTGTTTTCAAGGGTTTTGCAGAGATCATCAAAGGTGAAGGACAAGCTTAAAGATCAAGCTCTTCTTCATGAACGGGTGGTTATTTTCATCTAATTCTTTCGTTTTGCAGCTTCACCAATCCAAGAAAGAAATACAACAGTCAGGGTTTCTCCTTCCTTCCATCAACAAAGATTAAACAATACATCTGGTTACTTTGATTGCTACAAGTGGATCTTTATTTTCAAGGTTCTATCTTACCTCTTTTCCACTTTTGTAGAAGTTATCAAGTCATTTAAATCTTTATTTTAAGCTTGCTTGGCTTCTACTAAGATAGATCTAGGCTTTCTAGCCTTAGATCTACTTTTTCAAAGCTAGATCCATCTTTCTAAAGGTCCATTTTTAAAGATTTAGTTTCATTTCCTTTTTAAATCCAGCTTTCTTTTTGCCTTGGAAAATGTGCACGAGTTTTCTCGAAAAACGTGCAAATTTTCCATTTTTTGGACTTGCTGGTTTTCTGTATTTTTCATTAATTCTAAATTTTGGAAATTCATTAAAAAATCAGAAATTTTCCAAAAATTTTCAAAAATTTTATTTTTTTTAATTTTTGACTTTTTCTCGAAAAGTGTGCCATTTCAAGTTCGCTATTTTTTGGGTTGATTTTTGACTTTTTTCTGTTAATTCTAAATTCTAGAAATTCATTAAAAAATCAGAAATTTTCCAAAAATTTTGAAGTTTTTTTTTTTTAAATTTTTGACTTTTTCTCGAAAAGCGTGCCATTTTGTACTTGCTGTTTTTTTAACTGATTTTCTGCAATTTTCTGCTATTTTGTAGATTCTGGAAATTAGCCTAAAATGTTAAAAAATCTTTAATTTTAAATTCGCAAAAAATTCCAAGTCGTTTCGCCAAAAATCGTGCATTTTACATTAAAAATAGTGAGCTTGCCTGATCCTTTCCAAGTTTTGATTTTGGGTATCATTCCATTGTTTTGATCTCCTGTTTCATCTCATAAGGCACTTGTCTTCTCATCCACTCAATTTTTTCGAATCATAGGTTAAATTTGATTTCTTAACACTCTCACTAGTCCTTGTTTAGAGCTCTTATCCACAGGTGAAACAAAAGCGAAACCAAACAAGAAAGAGCAAGCAGAGCTAGATCCAAAGACAAGGATCCAAAGCCAAAAAAGAAGTCATTCTCCTTGGTACAAACTCATAAGAGTTTTTTCATTTTTACTCAAGTTACTTCTCAAAGTCCTGACAAGGATTAAGTTCCAAAGGCATTTGTAATTCATTAATAAAACAAGGCTAAGTGGGATAGGGCCTCCCATACTTGGTTTTTCTTCCCAATTTGGGGAAGAGTGTTTTTTGTTCTTAGCTTAGATTTATTTCGAGTACTTAGAGTAGTTTCATTTTTCTTGCAAAGTAGATACTAATTGTTAGATTAGCCCATTTTGTTTCATTAACTAGGTTGATTACTTCATCTTTTAATTTTTTGTATCTTTCATAAGTAATTCAACTGTTTAAAGTAGAAATGTCTTGAATCTCACTTTGTAGATCAAGAGTACTCTTTATCGGAGAGTCGTCATTTCATTGTTTAATAAGTTAATCAATTAATCTTGAAAGTCTCTTGAACTTGCCGTAATCCAAGTCAAGAGCACTCTCTATCGGAGAGCATTCCCACTGCATATCCTTGCATCAAACATATAGATTAGCTAAGTCTCTTGAACCACTGTCATAAGACGAGGTCAAGAGCGCTCTCTGTCGGAGAGTTTTAATTAATTAACTTAATAAAATTCGCAACTCACATCCCTTTAATTAATTAACCCCCTTCCCTCTTTTCCGGAGTATGCTCTGATCGATCTTCGATCGGAATACCCAGAAACGGCATTGGATTTCTAAACCCCACAAGAGGAACTTAACTAAAACTTTTTCCCATAACCAACGCACCGGCGTTGTTTGATAAATACCGAGGCATGTGGGCAAATTCCAAGTGTGGGCGCCGGGCTACCTAATCTGGGCACTGGTAGTTAAGTTATTGAACACTTACCTTTGACCCCAGACAGGTCCGTCATGTCTTCGAACGGAGCCATTGAAGGTATTACCGGTTAGGACATCCAGCCACCGTAAGTGAAGATCACAAACAAAAAACTCTTACAATCTACCAAGAGCACTTGCAAAACCTAATACTCATTAGCTTAAATTCCTAGACTTTATTTTTCGCGCTTATTTGACTCCATAAGGCACTGGTCCTTTGTTATATTTGATTAATTTTTTATCTTGATCAACTGTCTATGGTCCATTCCAATTGATTATATTTGAATGCTTAAGTTATAAGTCTGGAATCTTTGCTTATATGTGTGATCTCTTGTTAGCAACGTGGATTGCTTTAATTAATCATCATCCCCTTAATATTAATCATTTTAAATCACAATAACTCCTAAACAACACCCATCCGCATCGAAAACATCCAAAACTTAACTTAAACATTGAGCCATAGAAAACTCTTTGTTAGGGACTACCCCCCTTGGCTTCATTAGGAGTTAGCCTAAACGGAGGAGCTAGGAGTAGGTGACAGTACGTAGCTCTGTGCTTGCCCCCAAGGTCACACCTCTCCCACTTTCTCAAGTGAGGAGACAGCTTTCGGAAGATTTCTGCTACTGGTGTGCAATCGACGAACAACAAACTCATCAATTCTGGGAATGCGGTACCTGTTCTTGATAGTTTTCTTGTTGAGGGCCCTGTAATCGACACACATCCGTAATGTGTCATCTTTCTTTTTTACCAATACGATTGATGATGCAAATGGGCTAGAAATTCCTCGTATGTAACCTAACTCCAACAATTCCTTAATTTACAGATCATTAGTGGTTTGGTGTGATAACCCCATAGAGGTGATGAAGATGTTAGTTGATTGCCTGGGGGTAGGTTGAGAAGAGGTTTGAGGCCTCGGTACTCTATGATCTGAAGTAACTTAGTGAATTGATTTTCATTTGTTGGACCAATCTGATACTACATGCTGGATATATGAGATGTTTGCCTTGGTGGGCACAAGATTGAAGATCTCATTCTGTGATCACTCTTCTCCCTTAGAGGGGCCAAAAGGTCACCCTGGGAGGTAGGTTGAGAAGAGCTTTGAGGCCTCACTACTCTATGATCTGAAGTAACAAAGTGATTTGATTGTCATTTGTTGGACCAATCTGATACTGCATGTAGGATGTATGGGATGATTGTCTTGGTGGGCACAAGATTACAATCCTTGTGCTCATTGTTGTGATGTTTTGGGGATGTAGGGCTGCTTGGGAGACGTTCCAAACTGTCAGGGATTTTGTTGGTGATGCGGGCAATTTTCAGCCATACTTCAAGATGTTTTTGGCAGATTTTAGGAATATTTTGGGTAGATTTTGTAGATCGTTTGGGTATGTTTGTTTAGTTTTGACAATGGACAATGATGATTGGAAAATGGGATATATCCAAGCTGAATAATTTATTTGTATTTTGTATTTTGATTTCATCATTTGAATTCTTGATTTCATAATTGATATTTATTATTTATTTCCTAAACTAGCTCTAACTTTTGTTTCAATGTTTTTAATTTTGTCATTCTTTTTTATTTTGAGTTTGAATTTTTTTAATATTTACTTCTGATTGTGTGTGTGTGTGTGTGTGTGTATTGTTTTCCCTTGAGAAATCTTGGGGTGTGCATTAGCTACTTCAGGCTCTTGCCCCCCCGTCCCCCCATCCCTGCCATTTCAAAAGCAGAGCAATATATAAAATAAGCAACAACGTAATGTGGATTTAAAAGGTATGTCAAAAGGTACTTTTATATTTCCATGAAGAAGCAACTTCTGCATAAATTTTGGGCAAGTTCATGGCGACTTTCTCCTGGATGGTTTAGACATGGTTAATAACCACTTTGCAGATGGGTGTTTTCTATCTGTAAGTGGTGAGTAGGGTTTGGTTGATGGGCCCCTTCCATTCTTGGATATCCATTTCTTCGCTTTAGGGGCAGTGGCTAATGATCAAATGATGGATTTTTTGTTGGGTCTGATGGATTCACGATTGGATTGGATTCTGATAGCTTGAACATATATTCAATATGGGGTCATTGTGAGATACCTGGGTATTTTGTTTGGGGTGGGACTGTTGCAACTTTCTATATGGGATTGGTGTTTTTAATGTCTCTAAAGTGAACTTCATGTTTGGCATGATAAGGACGTCTTGTTGCTAAGAATTTGATTGTTGTTGGATGCATACTTTAGGCTTCACATGTTTATTATGTCTTTTGTTGGTAACTTGGTTCTATAGTAGGGCTCAACTTTAATGGCTTGAGTAGATTCTACTAACATACCTATGGTACAAGTATGGTGGAGAGAGGGGCCTCCATTAGTTCCATCGGATGCGTGTACCGTGCCTTGGCTTGATTGATGTTTCCATTAAGTGTAGTATTCTTGTGGCCACGTGGGCGGTGAGGTGTTTTGAGGGTTTAACCCCTTGGTAGGTTTGTTTTAATTTTGGGTGATGTTTACTTAGCATACAGGGAAAGGCTGAGGGTATTTTAGTTTATGTGATATCTTTAGCCCCTTTTTTTCTAGGTTTCAATCTTGCTCATCTTTTGGAGCATATAGTTTTCTTGGAAAGCCGTTGTAGATTTGGTCCATCTGCATTGAGAGGGTAGCAGAGTAGGATGGGATCTAGCTTGTCATCACATTTGGAGTTGGAGAGATCATGGTTCATGTGTTTTGTAGTTGTCTTGCTATCAGGCATGTACGTTGAACATGAAAGGTCTTTTTTTTGGGAGATATGTGGAATTCTTCCATTCGCTAATGAAAGTTTTGTCATTCTCTTGGTCACGAGTTTAGTATGATTGCCCTTTATCCTTCTTAGAGTATATGGAGTTGAGAGGCCTTATCTTGAATTTAGAGCTATAGAATGAATGTTGGGATGCATGGACGATTTCAGAGGGATGAAGATTGTAGCTCTGGCCTTCTGCTTCAACAATATGACTCTTGTAGTTTATATTTGATGCTTCATTAGAGACATATGTTATTCTTGGTCCTTATTTCAAGGTGTGTCTGAATTTATCTGGAGGATATATTGATAGAAGGCTTCACAGTGTTTGGTTGGTGTGGTTCTCCTATAAAGCAAAGGTTTTTGCTTGGTCACTGATCTATTAGGGGAGCCCATACAAAGTTCAGTTGGCCAATAATGGGATTTTTTATTGTGTTTGTTCGATTTGTTATCGCTCCAAGATTAAGAAACACATTTTTTGGGAGGGTTAGTTTGTCAAATGTGTTTGGGGATATATCGAGGCTCAACATTCAGTTTAGCTCCAAGATAGGTTTCGTTGGTATGCTCTAGTGTTTGGAAATTGTTGTTCTGTAGTTCGTTTGCCTTCTTTGGGATATGGTAATGTTTTGCAGATTGCGATATTATTCATTCTATAGAAGATCTGATGTAAATCTGATTTTGAATGTGAGGTTAGTTTATTGTCCACTTTGTTGCAACTCAAAGTAGCATGTTTGATTATCCGAAAGAACAATACTTGTCCACCCGCAACATAGAGGTGTTACCCATTGTCACCCCAGTAGCTGCCCCTCTAGACTTTAGGTTGAGTCTTGTCGAACTCATGGGGGGCTTCCCTAGGAACAGGATTGCTAAAGTTTGGCATTGAGGCATAAGGGAATATGAAGAGATGCCCTGAGCAAAACGGTTTTGTTGTCATAGTATAGGAAGTCAGAAAGAGTGATGGGAGGACCAAAGACACTAGTGCTCATCAACAAGGCAAATGGAGTCAAAGGAGATTAGAACAGGAAAGGGATGAGTTCATGAAAGGGTTAGGGAAATTATAATTGCTTTCTCATGCCAAAAATGAACTCTAACATGTTGAAAAATGAATGTAGAAATCAGCTAGGAGGACCCAAGAAGGATGCCACATCAAAACAATATCAACTATGTGGGCGTTATACAATGTGAGGTATTACAGGAAACTACTTTAGGAAGATGATCGGAGCAATGTAATATCTTCATGCATAAGACAACAAAGGGAATTTAGAGGAAATACTCACATAAAATGAGAAACCCGTTCCAATGAGGCAAGTTACCCTTTCAATTGGCCGCAATTAACATATTCTAGTTATTCTACAATTCGTCGGCATCATTTAGATACAGGAACAAGGATGCCACACTTCAAATGGAGAAGAAATCCTTACAGTTCAAGCACCATGAAATATATGTCCATTAGGTGTTGAATTCTCAATACCATATTTGATTTCTCTTCTCAATAAGTTTTATGCTCATATGAAATACTGTTGTAGCTTGCTGTTGAAATTATAAACATAAATAAACTGATTTTTTTAACCAATAAAATGCAATGAACATTATAGGAAATTAACCACATTGACACATGTGTTTACCTTGGAAAAACCCAAAGGGGAAAAACAAGCATTCAATGATTCTTTTATTATTTCTTGTCTCGCAGAGAAATTAAAAGTTTTACAACAATGGAACATGTGACTCAGTCTCTCTGGAAATTCGTCCCACTTGGGTAAATCAGCCCTCTGAGAAAATTGGCTCTCTATTGGGCAAATACATCCCTTGGCAATTCAGCCTCTAGCAAAATCAGTGTTGCGTCACCTTGTACGACTACTGTACGGATCTCTTCTTGTCGATGTATGGATCGACCTCTTCTCGGATCAGTTGAGTCAACCCTATGAAACCAACTTCTCTCTCTCCACTTGATCTTCCTACTGCAAAATTACTTCTCTCTTTTTCTCTTTAGCTATCGAGTGTCTCACTCTTTTTAGAAAATCTGTCTTTGGAAATGATATTGATTTGTGTTTTTCTCCTTTCCTTGGGCTTTCTTTTATAACAACTCAATGACCAAAACCCTAACCTTCAATCTCCAAAGTGACGGATTGCTAAGATTACATCTTAAGCCTCACTTAAGATCAACGGTTGTGACTTAATTTGAAGGTCACTTTTAGTCTTAGTGAACATTAAATTAATTAATGTGCTTTTCCTTAGTTAGACTTAGGAAAGAGATATAAAAGTCACTCAATAAAGCAAGTACCTAGAGAGGTGTTTGGACAACTTTTGCATGCTTGACACTTAGCCTATGCAGAAGAGAGCTATAATCATCAACAATTCAAGTTGCACTATGAAATATATGTCGATTAAGCTCCAAAAGAGATGGAACTCGGAAAATCCAACCATGAAAAATGAAGAAGAGAGCAAATTCTTAGATAGCTATAAACTCCTCAACCTCCCACAGTAAAATAATGATAAAATCCTAGATCTAGCCCATGATGGAGTAAACAAACTAAACTACTCACAGACCCTAACAACTTCCATGAAATGTGATGATCAAAGGCAAAAGTACAATAGCCAAGGGGAGAATGTCCCAAGAAGGAGGGCGCTCTCAGAAAGCAAGGAACAAAATACCAAGGTCAAAAACCAATGTAATAATTTCCAAAGCTCACCAAGAGGATAGCGCTTCACAAGAAAGTCCACAATTTGATTGTCAAAATCCTAGATCTAGACCCCCCAGATCTCCTCAGCATGCTAATCGATCCACTCAAAGTATGTGCAAACAACTCTAACGTGAATAACTTCATGAAATAGGCCTAGAAGTGGGTGCAAGAAACCTTCGAAAGGTGGATGCTCCATAAAAAATACCCTCCACTTGTAGAACACTATCTCAAAAGGCATGAACAAGTGCATAAGTATTCCAAATGGTGGGGTGCTTCTCAGGGTTGACCTTTTTCCTTGATCATCTCTGTATTAGCCCAAACTGATATTTTCACCCTTATACTGATGTTGTTGAGGTATTTACTTATAGGTTCAGAGTTTTTATGGTTTATAATTTATAAAATTGGTTTGCATGAAATGTCCAGGTAGTGCACAAACCCCAGATATGATAAAAGCTTAGATTTATAATGAAAATAGCTTCAAATAGATTGTAAGGACATACCAATAAACATAGCTTTGATTGTTGATCAATATGGCAAAGGCATGCATGCCATGCATGGAAGGTAGGGAAGAAAACATGTGGCTCCCAAGGCAATTCACCCATGCAAGAAAAACGTCCTGTTGATGCTTGAAATCCTTCGTAACTGCTTCGAATTGATGAACTGAGTGCCCAACATCAAGACATAAGGTAATAGAAGCCTCCTGAATAGTTTTGTGATGACATGCAAGGCTTATGAGCTCTCTTGGGTCAGATGCAAATTACTTCTCAGAGATAGAAGTTGCCCATGCAGTGAATACGCTCTCTTCCTTTGTAGATTGATTCACTACTGCTCTAAATGTGCAAGATAATCCTCTGGAATCACTAGGTAGGGTAATATTGACCCTCTGAAGAGTTTGGAAGAAACCTGCAGCATAAATATGGCCTCCCAGGTCAGATACAAATTGCCTCCAGTGTCTTCAATTCACCCCAGTAGTTAATTTGTGGCTCTTTTGTGTGATCAATCTTCTGTATGCTGGATCTCTGATGAATACTGAATAATCTTGAAGCGTTGTTGATAGATCTACGTGAGCTACCCTGGAAGTGATTAGGGAAGATAGATTTTACTGCCGAAAACAGTTGATAGTCAAGGACTCGGCCCTTAACCCCAACTTTGCTCATTGAGCTCCCGAAACCAATTTTCAAAAGTGAATAATAATCTTGCATACCTTTTTGGTTTGACTTATTTTCTTTTATAGCATTGGGGTTTGCATAACTTAACTTTGCATGCATGCAACCTAATTGCCTGGTGTCGCATGCAAGGTGAATTAAGGCCTGCATGCTCCGCATGCTTGTTGATAATTGATCCGGTAGCCTCTTCAATGTTACTGATGACTTAATAACACTGATGTAATGAGCTTTCTGCTCCCGGTACTATTACTCCTCAGTCAATTCCCTTTTTTATCAATACCTGCTCGAACCTATGGGAATTAAATAGGCTAATGGGTGTTTTTGGTGCTTAACTAGAAGAGGGCATTACAGTCTCCATTGGGATGCAACTTCCTCTCCTACATTGAAATGATTGGGGCACTTGATGATACATAGGTTTTGAGCATCCATCTGACCACAGTGTGAATACTGAACTTGATCTTGAAAATATGCTTCAAACTTCAGACAACAAGGGAACACTCCCATCACGCTGGAAAGAGGTAGTTAGTTCTGTTGTTTAGTTCCCTGTAGTTGCTTGGTCAAATGTTGCCAAATAAAACTAAACCTGAAACCCTATGATGCTCCACTATACGATGATCTTTGATGTAGGAGCATCGTGGCATGCCAGCAATGTGATGAATTGGTCACATGCTGTGGCATCTTTTGTAACCATTTTTGTGCCGAGTCATAATTTAAATAGCGGCATATGAAATCATTGCAGGTCGCGACTCCCTGCGTGGAGATCAACCTGCTGTTAGTTTGTTTCAGATAGGGATGTTTCATCATGCACCTTAGTAGCGTTTGTTTCAGTTGCAGGACCACTCAGGTTAGGATAGCATTTTTTAGTTTAAATAGACCGTTTAGAGATGGAGTAGTGTTTCTGCTCTTCAACATCTAGAATTTCGAGTTTGCAGAGAGAGGACAGAGCCGTGTCTGATTCCTGTTTGTAAGCATTTTGAAAATCAGAAGGAGAGAGATCCAAGCTGTGTGTATTTACCTTTGTCGCTTAATAGAAGGATTAACCGTGTGTTTGTAGGGTTGTTAACCTCTATAGATGTGCTGTGTTGAATTGTATATCTTGCAGAGTTGACTTCGGCGTTTTGATGAATATTTGTGTATTTCAGTGAAGTGTTGATTTCACGTATCGATTTCTTGCTTAAACAGTTCAAGTAGGAAGTAGATGCATGCATAAGAGTGTTAGGTTAGGATATCGTGAAGATTGCATGCTGTATTGATCCATTTCATGATCAATCGACGCAACCCGCAGGTTTTTGCCTTAACAAGTTTATTGCAGAGAACGAATGGTGGAAAGTGAGGCCGCAGATCAATATCTCACGGTCCTGAAGTTTCCCTCGTGAAGAATTGCGTGGAAGCTAACAGATCCATAGAGATCTGAGAGCCGCATCAAAAGAAGAAGATCGACGGTCGTGGAGAAGTCGTAAGGATTGGACGACTGAGAAAGTTGCGGGGAAAGATTTGCGGAGAGCAACTTTAGAAAGATGGCATTCCGCATCCCGCATCCCACATGCGGATGCTTGATTGCGGAACAGATTTGGGGCGACAAAAAGTGCAGAGAGCAATTTGGGGTAATTGAGATCCCACATCCCGCCTGCGGAAGGGGATTGGCAGAGGTATTGTTGCGGGAAGGCAATTTTAGAGGAAATTTGGCCATCGGGCTAAGTTTGGCAGTCCTACTAAGTGTAGGAGCCATTAGATCCTGGAAGTGTTGGTTGAGGTCGGTTTAGATCGATCCGCCTACACCAATTTTGGTATTAGAGCAAGGAAGTTGAGATTTCATGTTAAGGAATTCCACAGCTGAGGTTGTGGATAGAATTTTGAAGGGTTAAGGAGAAGCGCGTGAAAGAGAGAAGTATAGCCATAGAAGCTTGAAGAGAGCAAAGAAAGAGTGCTCAGGAGGTTCTAGATAGAGGACCAGCATTGCTGACAGACCAAGGGCCGAGGAGAGGCTTGGTGAGGTAAGTTGTAACGGTGTGAAAGAGAACTGTTATTGCAGAGACAGGTTTTGATGTTGTCAGGAAAAGAGTATTTGCAGCAAGTTGAGGAGGCAGAGTTGAACTATGCGGTGATGTGCAAACCAAGAGTAGTGACAGTGAAAACTAATGTGACAGATCTACCTGAGGAGATTCAGGAGATGTTGGGTGAGTATAGGGACATTGTGGTGGATGACTTACCCAATGAACTACCACCAAGGAGGAATATAAGTCATCAGATTGATTTTATTCCAGGAGCTAGTTTACCAAACAAGGCAGCATATAGGTTGACACCTCAAGAGAATTAAGAATTGAGGAAGCAGGTCCAAGGATTGGTTCAGAAGAGTCTGAGTCCATGTGCGGTACTAGTAGTACTGACACCCAAGAAGGATGGTGAGTGGAGGATGTGTACTGACTCCAGAGCAATTAACAAGATAACCATTAGGTATAGGTTTCCATTACCAAGGATGGATGACATTGTGGATTGCCTAGGTGGGGCAACATGCTTTTCAAAGCTGGATTTGAAAAGTGGATATCATCAGATAAGGATCAGAGAAGGGGATGAGTGGAAGACAACCTTCAAGACAAATGATGGGTTGTATGAGTGGTTGGTCATGCCATTTGGATTGTCCAACGCACCAAGTACCTTCATGAGGTTGATGAATGAAGTCTTGAGAGATTTCATACGCAAGTTTGTGATAGTTTACCTTGATGACATTTTGGTTTTCAGCCAAACATAGGAAGAACATCTGAAGCATTTGTGATATGTTTTGGAAAAGCTGCAACAAGAAAAGTTGCTGATAAATGTGAAGAAGTGTACCTTCATGAAAACAGAGCTAGTATATTTGGGTTTTGTTATCTCGAGAGATGGGTTGAAGATGGATCCGTAAAAGGTGCAAGCAATCATTGGTTGGCCTTCAACTAGGAACATATTTGAGGTAAGGAGCTTTCATGGATTGGCAAGCTTCTATAGGAAATTTATAAAGAATTTCAGTGGTATTTGTGCATCTATTGTTGAGACAATTAAGAAAGATAAACAACCATTTCAATCGAGAACAGAGGCTGAGAAGATGAAGATCACTGAACAACCAGTATTAAAGTTACCAGACTTCAACCACCCTTTCCAAGTGAAATGTGATGCTAGTGGAGTAGCAATCGGCGCTGTGCTTTGTCAGGAGGACATGCCTATAGCATATTTCCTCTTATGACAAGGATTTTTATGCTATTGTTCAAGCAATGAAGCATTGGAGGCATTACTTGATGCCCAGAGAGTTTGTGTTATATTGAGATAACCATGCATTACAGTACATAATGCAACAACCTAAGTTGAACCTAAAGCATGTCAAGTGGGTTGAGTTCTTATAGGGCTTTACCTTTGTGTTGAAACACATAAGTGGACAGTCAAACAGAGTAGCTGATGCCTTGAGTAGGAGACTGTTGATTATGCAAGAGAATTAGATCTAAGTTTTGGGATTTGAGCATTTGAGAGGTTTATTTGAAGCTGACATTGACTTCCAGGAGGCTTACAGGGCTTGTAAGAATCCAGTAGAGGTGGACAGAGAGCCATGGATGGAGTATACACTACAAGATGGTTTACTCTTTAAAAACAGTAAATTGTGCATACCAAAGTGTTTTATGAGAGAGAACTTGATACAAGAGAAACATAATGGAGGTATGGTAGGTCACGTTGGAAGTGATAAAACTTTCAGACAATTGGGTCATTTGTATTTTTGGCCAAGGATGAGGTCTAAAGTTGAGAAGTTTGTAAGCAGATGCAGAGTATGCTAGCATGGTAAGGGGAGAAGCCAGAACACAGGATTGTATACGCCGTTGCCTATTGCAACTAGGGCTTGGGATTCTGTGAGTAAGGATTTCATTTTGGGTTTACTGAGAACTCAGAGGGGACATGATTCTATCTTTGTTGTTGTTGATAGATTTTCTAAGATGGCACATTTCATTCCATGTTATAAGACTAGTGATGCCACACACATTGCTAACTTGTTCTTTGATGGAGTTGTGAAACTACATGGTTTACCTAGAAGCATTGTATTAGATAGAGATGTGAAGTTCACAGGGCATTTTTGGAGAACCTTGTGTAAGAAGTTGGGTACCAGACTGAATTTTAGTTCAGCATATCACCCACAATCTGATAAACGGACTAAAGTAGTCAATAGGAGTCTGGGAAACATGTTGAGGTGTTTGATTGGGGAAAGTCCTAAGCAGTGGGACAGAGTATTAGCCCATGCTGAGTTTGCATTTCAAATTCTTTATCGAATGCACCTAAGAGGAGTGTATGAACTTCGTGACTTAGGTCAATTGGAAAAATGGAGTGCTGATGGAGAAGAGTTTGCAACAGGAATCAGTGAGTTGCAAGAGCAAGTGAAAGCAAGATTGCAGCATAGTAATGCCAGTTATAAGACCCGAGCAGATTCCAGAAGGAGGGAAAAGAACTATGAAGTAGGAGATTTGGTCTTGGCATATCTGAAAAGAGACAGATTTCCTAAAAGAGAGTATAAGAAGTTGAAGATGAAGAAGATTGGACCCTGCAGAATACTCAGGAAGTTTGCAACGAATGTTTACAAGTTAGAGATGCCTACCGGAGTGGGTATTTCACCAATAT
This sequence comes from Pseudotsuga menziesii, assembly GCA_001517045.1. Lineage (NCBI taxonomy): Eukaryota > Viridiplantae > Streptophyta > Pinopsida > Pinales > Pinaceae > Pseudotsuga > Pseudotsuga menziesii. The sequence continues at coordinate 1,754,684 of LPNX010208990.1, read as the reverse complement.
TTAATGTAGCAGATCTATATCCTTATGTAGTAGGTGACACTGGAACCTTTACAGGAGGTGAAGATCCTACTGAAGACTTACAATGGGTAGCACAGATGCCTGTGACCTAACCATTGGAAGTTGAGGCCGTTCTGGACACTAGGGTGTCAAAGAGTACAAGGAAGAAGGACTATGTGGAGTATTTGGTCAAGTGGAAGAAGCGACTGACAGAGGATTCTACTTTGATGGGCATTGCAGAGTTAGAAGCCAAGGGTTTCACTGTAGCTAATCTTATGAACAGGGGTTCATAATTTTCTACCTTGCGAGTCTGATGCAAGAGCATCATGGCATGCCAGCAATGTGATGAATTGGTCACATGCTGTGGCATCTTTTGTAACCATTTTTGAGCTAAGTCATAATCTGAATAGCGACGTATGAAATCATTGTGGATCGTGACTCCCTGCGTGGAGATCAACCCACTATTAGTTTGTTTCAGATAGGGATGTTTCATCATGCGCCTTAGTAGTGTTTGTTTTAGTTGTAGGACCACTCAGGTTAGGATAGCATTTTTTAGTTTAAATAGACCGTTTAGAGATGGAGGAGCGGTTCTGCTCTTCAACATGTAGAATTCCGAGTTTGCAGAGAGAGGACAGAGCCGTGTCTGATTCCTGTTTGTAAGCATTTTGAAACTTGGAAGGAGAGAGATCCAAGCTGTGTGTATTTACCTTTGTTTCTTAATAGAAGGATTAGCCGTGTGTTTGTAGGGTTGTTAACCTCTATGCATGTGCTGTGTTGAATTGTATATCTTGCAGAGCCGACTTCGGCGTTTTCATGAATATTTGTGTATTTCAGTGAAGTGTTGATTTCACGTATTGATTTCTTGCTTAAACAGTTGAAGTAGGAAGTAGATGCATGCATAAGAGTGCTAGGTTAGGATATCGTGAAGATTGCAGGTTGGATTGATCCATTTCATGATCAATCAGCGCAACCCGCAGGTTTCTGCCTTAACAAGTTTATTGCAGAGAACGAATGGTGGAAAGTGAGGCCACAGATCAAGATCTGACAGTCCTGAAATATCCCGCACAAAGAATTGCATGGAAGTTAACAGATCTGCAGAGATCTGAGAGCCGCATCAAAAGAAGAAGATCGATGGTCGTGGAGAAGGCCGTAAGGATTGGACGATTGAGAAAGTTGCGGGGAAAGATTTGCGGAGAGCAACTTTGGAAAGTTGGCATCCCGCATTCCGCATCCCGCATCCTGCATGTGAAGGCTCGATTGCGGAACAGATTTGCAGAGAACAATTTGGGGTAATTGAGATCCCGCATCCCGCCTGCGGAAGGGGATTGGCGGAGGTAAAGTTGCGGGAAGGCAATTTTAGAGGAAATTTGGCCATCGGGCTAAGTTTGGCAGTGCTGCTAAGTGTAGGAGCCATCAGATCTTGGAAGTGCTGGTTGGGGTCGGTTGAGATCGATCCACCTGCACCAATCTCATTATTGATGAAGTACGTAGGAGGTAAGAACTGCATTTTATCTCAAACAATCTGCTTCTGCTGTTGTGAATGAATGGATCTACCAATAGAAAAAATATGAACCTGATCCATGATACAAATGCCGAGACTACTGCTGGTTATATATTGCCGATATAATGCTTGTTTTGTTGAGCGTAAGATTGATTTAGAGCTGTTTGGAAATGGCTTCAGGAAATATCTATCTAATCAGCACCCAAAATCACCTGCACATAAGCCATGGCTTGTCTTTGTTAAAGGCATTTTGCCCTATCCATGCAGTTGGCCCTAGATTTCTGCTAAAAATCTCAGTACTGAAGCCCGATTTTAATGCCCAGAATGGTGCAGGCATAGAAACCAAAGCGCCCACACAGGCATGAAATAAAATTGTAAAAATGAACCTTTACTATTGGCTGTTGCTGTAACTTTCTGGAATCTTGCTGCAAATATTTTCCCAAAACATCTCAGTCATGGCACTCAAAGACCCCTCACCAACCTCAACCAAAGGTGAATTTGAATATATATATATATATAAACACACACTAAGTCACCTGGGTCGAGTTCGTGTTCGAATTCAAAGACCTTGAAATTCGACAAAAAATAGGCAATGAAAAAATTGGGGATAAAATTCGACAAAAAATTCGGCAATGACAATCAAATTTGGAAATTAAAAAGTATATGAATTTTATTGATAAAATTCATTATGCTCTGATACATCAACATGATAGTTATACAATCCAATGAAAAACGCAAATAAGTATCATCGTTACTTTATATAATAAATGTTTAAATTATTCAAAAACAAAATTTAAAAAGTAAATTTTAATTAAAATTTTTAAATTCTAGTTTTTAAATATTGAAAAAGTAGAATTTTAATATTTTAATATTTTAAATATTCCTCTTTATAAATAATTAAAATAAATTATTTTTTATAAATAAAAAAATTGCCATCTCCATAACTTCAAAAACATTACCATTATTTTTTTTCTTAACCTTAAAAAAACCACATCGAAACAAAATCTTATATGATATTCATATGTGACGACTAAGCGGCCTGTAGACATCCTGTTTTTCTTAACCCTAAAAAACCATATCAAAAAGAAATAATATAATATTCAGATCGTATAAAAAAAATAATGCCAATGTGTCAACTGTCGAGACTTTGAAAGTTTCAAACCTTAATTTGATGGTTGACTAATGAAACTTGGCCGCAGGCTCACACTAATGCTTCACAGTGAGAAAAATATGTTCACGGGCGGTGAACTCCTGCTTCAGAATGAGTAAAATAGTTTCACATGCAGCGAATTCGGGGTAGGGTTTAGTCGATAAATCCAAAAAATGTTTTTTAATGTCGAACTTCCACAAAATCGCCTGGATTTTAATAGATTTAGTTCATTCTAGAATTGCGCACAGTTAGGGTTTGAATTAGACAAAAACATTTGGCGAATTTAACCGAATAAATTTGACTTGTGATAAAAATCGATGAATTTCGATTTTGAAGGCGAAAAGTCGCTGAATTCGGTGACTTAGTGTATATATGTATATATATAGTTCAGAACAAAGTTTGGTTGGCCCTAGGTTTTATTGGCACAGATCGTCCCTCTTGAACTTCTATAAGCAATATACCGCCTGTTGGTTATGCACTAAGTCACTGCATTCGTCGTTTTTAAAGGATTAAATTCGAAGTTCGGCGCATTTAAAGAGTAGGTGAACAAAATCATTTAGGTCTGGCCATTTATTTCGTAGTTCAACAGAGCTGTCGTTTAGGTTGAAGAGCGAGGTATTGCTAGCTCCAGAAAGGTTCTTCTCAAGATGTCACTTGAGATTTTGGCTTTCGACGGCTGTGAGAATTCGTCTACGGAATGTCTTTAGGGCTTACGTAGATGTCTGCTAATGTTACTTCTCTCATAAAACGGATCAAATGCCTTTATCCCTCGATAATCGTCGCCCTCGTGTGGTCGAAAAATGACTGAACTCTCATTCCTAGCCGTCCTTTGAATGGCGGGTCTGGTCTGGTTGCATATAAACGAATGGATAACCTCTGTTTTGTCTTTACTGCCTTTTTAATTATATGCATTTTAGACTTGTTGTAATCATTATCCGCCTTTTTTAGTTTATATTATAGTTATAAAATGTAAAGTTTTGTTTTGCTTTTATGTGTTGTATACTTGTAGTAAGTAATAGTAATCAGCCTTTTTAATTTTATATTATAGGTATAAAGTATAAAGTTATGTTTTGCCAAGAATTATAAAGTTTAGTTATCGTGATTCATATATATATATTTTTTATTAATTAAAATTAATATGGAATATGTTTATTCTTTTATTTAAAAAAGTGTGAAAAATATAATATAGTATATATATATATATATTTGAATTTAATGACGAATTTTATTAGCGGATTTTAGTATGGCGAGTTTTTGTCTAACTTCAAGGTCCCCGAACTCGAACACGAATTCAAACCAGGTGACTGAGGTTATGCAAAACCAAAGGCTCAACATATGCTTTCAGTTTTCATCAATGGGTATAATGCCTCAAGAACAAGCTAAATACAGCCAAGATCATGCTGCTGCCAACACTTAATGGAGAAGGGCCTAAAAATACTCAAATGAGTTGTCTTCCTTCAGCCAAGATTTCCAGAAATGTCTGCATTCATGTTGCTGATGATGATCATATATATTATATACTGACCCCTGCTGCAAAATAATTCTACTGTGTTTCCAGATTTATATATAAGTGAAAACCCAACAAATCTAAAGCTGATACAAGGATGCTGCTGTTACATATGAGCAGCCCTCAGATCTGCCAGCTACACAGGTTTCTGTTCAAGGTGAGATGGGCCCATGTCTCAATAAAAATATCCATGATAGAGTCCTCCTTCATTACAATATAAACCCCCTCAAGAATAGAAGTGAAGGCTGCTTTTCTGTGCTAAAATTTCAGCAGAGGATTCTCAGACTGCCAAGCACTTAGGGGTGAAACATCATACAGAATCATCAACCAATCAAATGACAAGAGACAATGGCTATCCTAGAAAAACAATCACATGTCATGAGTCCAAACTACCTCCATTGGGCTAGAATGCTTCATCAAAGAGAGATTCCGTGCCATCAAAATTAAAGGGAGATCACTTTTCAAGCAAAGTCATCTGACTAGCCAAAGCGCTCTGCTAGGGTTCTTCCATATGCCATCAACAAGTGATACACGAATGAAGGGCAACATCATAAGCATCGACATCCACTACATCATGAACAAGACATTCCTCATAGCTACTTGCATCCATCAACCATACAACATGAAACAAAATTTTAGCATCTACAAACTAGGCCATAAATCAGCTCTATCAATATGTAACCCCCCTAATGCATTGTGATAAAAATCACAAGTGAACACTCATGTAAAATGGGGGGTAACACACTTTTTGTTCTATGTGGTGGGATGAGGTATGCCATTACCTCATAGTTTAGGGTGCTTTGGTGATCAAAGATGCCCAATCTTTGGATGCCACAGATTATTCTGATTTTGTCTTAGCAGTAGTTGGATTATGGAAGAAGTTATGATGTCCATTGTATATACCCATTGACTTTTTACTATACTGTATGTAAATATAATATGTATTTTACAAAAAACAAATGCAGATGAATATGTTCTTTTTAGCCAAATGGGTTAGATCAACTAGTTGTTGGGGCATTTCACTGGTTTCATGACAACTGGTGCCTGGTTCAATCCCTGCCGGTAAGGTACACTAGTCTAAGCCCAGGGATTTTCTAAGGATGCCATCCATGAATGTGGGGAAGCATCCCTTGGGTTTCCTTGGAAACAAAAGAATATGTTTCTGGTTGGGCATTGAACATGATCTTATCTCATGATTGAATGAATTGCCATATTTGCTATAAGTTATAACATGTTGGAGTTGTTTAACAATGCTATGTCGACAAGTTGTTGGTGCATGAATTTAGGAGATCAATGATTGATTTCCTTTGGTAGCATCTAGGCATCTTGTATTGACCATGTTACTGTGATATCATTGTATAACTGATAACATACATGAGCTCTGTTGTTTGGGAGTTGACTAGAATTCCTATTTCATTTTTATGATGATAACACTCCACTAGGACAAATTTTCATGAAGTATTTGTTAACTTGAGAACAAAGCTTTTAAGTGCTAACATCAGCTTTATGTGTTGTAGGTTGGTTGGGATGAGTCTACTGCAGGTGAAAGACAACCCCGAGTATCTTTGTGGGAGATTGAGCCTTTGACCACGTTCTTGATGTACCCACCACCCTATCCCTTGAGATTAAAGCGCCCTTGGCCACAAATTCAAGGAATGACTTCTGTTCTCGGTAAACCAATTTAAAAAATTCAAGGATGAGATGACGTTTTGTTTTAATATTATCTACATACTTTTGCTTAAAAATTTATGATCTACATTGTTTACAATATTGCCATCCTAACAACCAGCTTACCTGTGAAACAAGTTTTGCTCTTTAGATTCCTTAAGATTTCCTAAGAAAAGGCCATAATTCAAAACAAGAAAAATGTCAACGCTAGAAGCAAGTATTCAAAAATAAGTATGCTTTTTTAACCCCAAATTATGGTCTTGTCACACTTTCTATTTTATAAAAGACAGTTTTCTTTTCCTTAATTTCTAAGAAATAGATTTCCTATGTAAGTAGGGATATGTCCCTAACTTTCGATATTTAGTTCCTAATGCTAAATTGCATCACCATGTTAAAATTAACTGGAGCTTATGTTAGTACAAGCATATTAAAGCTGGAGTGGAAATGAAACCTATCTGGAGATACCTTTTAATAGAAACTCAAAACTGTCAACGAGATTTGCTTTTTTGTTTTGTCACGTGTGTTAAAATATTACCTTCACAGGGATATAATTATATTTTTTCTGTTTGAAATGAATAAAACTATTAAGGAGCAGTTAGAATGTTTGTCCTATTAATTATAAAATAGCTTAGTAAAAAGAAACAAGAAGAACCAAAATGTACTTTGTGGCCTTTTTATTTTATTTTAGTATTAACATGGTCAACTTGACTATGCACCCTTTATCAAGCAGCTCGTTAAGGCTGCATAGGTTATTGATGGTATTATATTTGGCCAAAGTCTTAACATGGGTAGACTTGCAGTCCTCTATGGGCTTGTGGTCATTGATTGTTTGTGGTATAATATTTGGCCAAGGTCTTAACATGGGTTGACTTGCATTCTTCTATGGGCTTGTGGTCATTCATTGTTGGCCATTGGATGGCCTGTTAGCACCAATGCATGCATGTTAAGCACTTGCTTTAAAAGTATCAAGTCACACAAATTGTTGTACTAGAAGCTTGTGACATGCAAGCTCAGTAGACACAAAGAAAATGCTAGACATGCAGAGTGAGAGCATATAACACAGACAAAAGGCACAACCTTCTACAAACCAAGCATGCATACAACAAAATCTGTTTGTAAATTTTGTGCAATTGGGCAATTAATGCAAACTAAAATTTGACTTTCTTCCTAGAAGGTTTCTCAGATCTTATCCTTAGAATTTCCAGCCTTATGGCTGCCTTAAATAAAGGTATGAAACAGCAGTAGAGAGATCACAATATTTCACTTCAAACAGTCCCACGCTTGATGGAAAATCAAGGAGAAAAGATACCAAACAATGAGACAAGTGTCAGCTCCTTCTAGGGCAACTTATCAGCCAATAACCATATCTGAAAATGAACATTTCCAGCAGTAAATTCAGTCCCTTAAATTTTTCATTAGATGTTAATACACTTAACAATTTGCCCCTTAGTTATGTCAAATCAACAAGACATAAACAATTGTAAATAGAAATGCATCAAGAACATATATAGCTGAAATTCAAATCTGGAGATTCCACAAAATATGGACAACTGAAACTTCACATCTAAGCTCAAGCTGAAGTACAAGTACATGCCATAGCCTTCTCAATGCTAGTACACAACTTCAACTATCTAGAAATCTCTTGCGAGGGTAAATCATCAAACCGTAGTTCAACCAAGGAGATCCAATGTACAAGAATATTTCCCATCCTCCAAGGCAAGGCCTCCTTCTCTTCTCTTCTTCTTCACCAATCCACCCTAGGGTTTTCTCTTAAAACCCTGTTGTCCAATTTGCTAGGGAGAAGTCCTAACCTTAGAACTTCAAGATGCTCCAAGAGTGTAATATCCGAAACTGATATTTTTCTTTGTTTTTGTGTACTGTAGATAGCTAGTAGGCTTATGTCCCAATAGAATATGAAAGCAAACCCTGATATTTGCATGCAGATCTGTGCCCTAGATAATACTGAAATGCTAAAAAGTAGGAGGAATTAATGCATGTACATACCAGTATGTAGATTTGCTGATGATGAAGAGGATGGTCCCCGCATGCAAGAATTGTGATGGAGGAATAAGGAGTTAAGCCAAATCGTCCTCCACAGGTAGTTGCGCCCTCCTCCAAAGCTATAGATGCTCCTCAATAATAAATATTAAATACTCCACTGAGGAAGACCTAGATGAGGTGCAATAGGGTTATAGTGCCCTTCTGGAAGTGATGGAAGCAGCGTGCAGAAGAAGTAGTGGCTCAATAACCCACAACGAATGTATCCTCCCCCAGGTAGTCGCCCATGCAGAAAGACATCCTCCAAATAGTGATGAATGCTGATAACTAGCTTGAAACTCAAGCTGAGAGGCCCTTGTTCCAGGGGAAGGGTGATGAGAGTGTTCTGAGAAGAATAAAAGCAGCATGTCGAAGTTTTGCCCTCTGTAGAGAAGAATGCGAATAGGTATGTCTCTAACCAAGGCGTCCATGGTATGATAGAGAACCCCTCCAATTCAATGAATAATCAATATCTCAAAGCAACTGCTGAATAGAACTTGATGATGAAGTAGTGGTGAATCTGGATGATCCAACCTGATGATGAACTAGGCAAGATAGATTTTGCTACCGAAATACACCAGTTAGATGAGCATGCACTTAACCCCAACTTAGCTCGTCGAGCTCTCCAGTTCGAATCCTCACATCAATAATCATATAAGTGTGTTTCTCTATTCACTTTACCTTTCTTTTATAACTTCCAACTTCGAATAACCTAACTTTTGACCTAATTAGGTCACTTTAACTTCTAATTTGTAGTTGACTTGCATGTAGGTGCCTGGAGACTCAATTAGGTGCATGCATCATGAAATAATGCTCAGTGTCATGCATGCAGGTGGCCTTTGGCTCTAACTGCCCTCGTCTACCCAATGATGAGATAATATCGATGCCCTAGATCTTCTTATATGGCATCAGTCCATAGCTGATTCCCTGACTATCAGTGCTCGCTCGAACGTATGGGAACCATATAGGTGAACGGGGTGGTCCTCAATGCCTAAGCAGAAGAGGACATTACAAAGAGATTCCAAGTGAACATTGTAAGAGAGTGAAAGAAGAAGAATCATCCCAACGTCTGCTAGATAAGAGCAAATCCTAGTAACAAGAGCAAACTCCAAGTGAAAACGTTTTCTCTAGACTTTATATCTCCTAGTGTTCATGAGGAAACCCTAGTGACTTTTCCAAGCAGGGAAGTACAAAGAAACTAGTGCGAGTGATGGTATGAATGGAAAGAATCTCTCCTTCCTCGCTTTATATGAGAGGTAAGGGAGTCCAACAATATTATGTAGGCACACGTGCCTACAAACAACCTACATGAGCGTTGTAGGTCAACACAAGTGAGACCAAGGATGTTGGGAGCGAGAAACGGGAGCAAGAAGCAAATTTTAAAAATCTTCTGTTTTGGGAGCATTTTTATATAATACATATTTTAATATATTTGTATGCATATATATTAAAAAATGAGCAAAATATAAAGAGTAGCTGTAGAAAACGTGAAAACATAGATCTAACTATAAGATGATCATTAAATCATCAACCATTTAGTACACAACATAAATCATCTAGTAGCTATAACTTGTAACATTGCCATCATTTGCCATCAACATGTTGGATTTTGTGCAACTTTAGAAGCTATTCTTATTGTAATTTGATCATACTGATGTAATTATTATGTAAATCCTTGAAAGAATCAATGTAAACCTTGGGGAAGTTTAGAATTAAAATAAAATTATTGTTTACTATTTTTATTTTCCCCAAAGACAAGTTGACCCAGTTAGGGTCAAAAGTCAGTTTTGTAAAGTGTATAAATAGAGAGGCTAGGTGCCTCATTTTGAGACAGCTCAACAAAGAAGTTCACCTAGTGATGGAGAAGTTTGCTCCAGTAAGGGAAACCGTGTTTTTCTGATGGTTTTCTATTAGAGAGACTTTATTCTTTCTCTCTCTTCTTGTACTCTGCTCTCGGAATTGATCATCTCTATACAAAGGTTGTTGGGTTTTCTCCTGATTGGGTTTCCCAGGATAAACTCTTGTGTTCTTGGTTTCTGTGCTTTGTCTTTATTCTAGAGATCCTATTGTTTATTTGCAATAAAGTTATACTGCTATAGTCCTGTAAAAATCTAACACAACAAACTCTATCGAATAACATCAAGCACGGAATGAAATAGACCATTATATTCATTACCAAAGAGTTGCAAGATGTAATCAACATATCAAACTTCGAAGGTAGCTTCAAAGTGCAAAGTTCAAATCGACAATCAAGAACATACCTAACTTGTGCCTAAGACTAAACATCAAGAGCAATGTCCTCCACCTCTTGAAATTCAAGTCTATTAGATGTCGATGCAACCTTGTCATGTATCACTTGAGAGCCAATGCCTCTTTTACCTTCAAAAGGTGCTTGAAGATGAGGTAGTATGTAATATCCCAAACCGATATTCTATGGATCTTTGCTACTAAGTTGTTGTTCATATACCCAATGATGTGCAAAAAGCTAAATAAAAAGTGCATGCAAAATTGTTGTGCCAAATGGCCCTAAAATATAGATAATCTGGAGAGATTATAGGGTAAAGATGTTCAGTAATCGGATGTACACTTACCACTGATAAATAAGCTTATAGTAATCCAAAGATATGCTGCATGCAAGGTGTGCTAGAATATAGTTTTGCTTTCCTCAGTTTGACGCCTAGATACATGTGTGCCCTCTTCAGGGAGATAATGACGTTTTTGGAGGAGGAGGTGCTCGATACTGCTGAAAATTTGTCGGGATGTTGGTCTTCACCTACTGGAGAGAATGGTGGTTGCATGCAGAAGTTTTGCCCTCCTTGAGGCACCTAGCGAATTGTTTTGCACTGGAGGATGGTGTCCCCCTTCTTCTACAACTCAGTTGCTGGCTCGTTCAGATATGCAAACAATGACTTGACAATCACTCGGTAGAGTGTGCGTAGCCTGCTGAGAAGGATAGTGATGACATGCAGGAAGAAAACTGAGATTCTATGTCCCAACGAATTACTCTGGAGATTTCCAGCTAAACCCCAGGTGTAAATATGAACCTGCAATAAATCTCTCTTTGTATACTAGATTGCTGAAGATGAATGAATACGATTAATAACTATTGACAACTTGGATGATCTATCTTGATGTGATTAGGGAAGATAGATTTCACTGTCGAAACCCCTTGTTAGTTGAAGACCTTCACCTCCAACCCCAACTTGTTGCTGTTGCACCTGCTGCTGCTGCTATAGAAACCAAACTCAATAATAATAATCATGGATTATCCTTTTGGTTCAATGACCCTTCTTATATAGCTTAGCATGTACTTTTAGGGTTTGCATGTCACTTTTAGGGTTTCCGCTTTAATTTTTGCATGCATGCAGTTCTAATTGCTCGTTGACTTAAACTGAAGAAGTAAGGCCTACATGCTTCACATGCTTTATGATAATAACTTTGATGGCCCTCTTTACTATACTGATGACTGAATAATTATTCTAATATGCTCTCGGTGTTAAAGGTCCTCGGTCAATTCCCTTTTTATCAAAAACATAACATTGCATAGTAGCTAGCAATTATGGTTGTTGCAATCTTAAGTAGCTCCAACCTAAAGTGGTTGCAAAAATTGTGGTGGTCCATGCTATGATTGATAACAATTTTAATTATTATCTTCCCTCACTTGTACAATGCACCATTCTATTTATAATTAGGGTCTTTCATCTTAATAATAACTGTGCATCAAAAGGTTCAGTGTGTGAACCAAACAACCTAACAAAAATATGTTAGGGTACATATCCTCAATGATTGCTCTTGCTACCTTACAATTAGCAACATTATGAACGATGACTTGAATGACATTGTATGACCGAATCTCTTCAATGGATTTAATTAAAGGTCATAGTCTGAAAGGAAGACCCCACCACCATTAGATCACACCAAGAATATTTATTAATAGCATGCCTTTAACATTTGTCCGATCATCAAATACAATGTGAATGGATACCAATATTCGTTTCCTATCATTTGTAAAATGTCCTAGAGCATTATGGATTTTGGCTCTTTCCCTATCAAGTCCCATGGTTTTGGCTTGGTCATACTCGGGGCTCTTGTATCCTTTAGGGCCCACTATTGATGGCTTGGAGCATTTCATGCCAATAGGGTTAGTGAAGTAGAACACATGCATAGAGAATCTTGAAACATTTTGCATCCAAGTCTTCCCTACAACTTTCGTTTGAAACGAACAAAGTTTATTTCTCAAGGAAACTTCCAATGTAAATATGATAAATTATCGATAAATGGATAAGTAAATAATAAATGTATATTTGATAAGAGATATGATATGAATTATGAATACATTGAGTGCCTTTTAAAAAACCTAGGGCACTTAAGGTGAGCATTCACGAATGAATGTGTTCCTTGGATAATTAATAATTTTTATTTAATTAATAATTAATTATTATTGATATATTAATATGTTTATTATTATTTATTAACACACACACACACACACACACACATATATATATATATATATATATATATTACATTGCCTTCCCGTTTAGAAATTCTTTGTCCTCAAAGCATTATTATTGAAGACTTTATCCCTTGTTCTTTCTCATGATGCCTTCTTGTGATCTTCTGTGTTGGTGGCTGCGACACTAGATGAAACGAGATGATACGAGTTACAGATTCAGGAGTAAAAAGTGTTGCATCATTTGTGAAGTGGTCCATCCTAAGTTAATTTTCATCCAAACCTTTTGCCGATCGATTTGTTGGATGGAACTATATGTTTTCCACTCAGTTTGTTGATTTTGTCTCCATTTTGTTTTGACATCACAACTTGCCTGTTTATGTTTCTTCTGACCTTGTCGTTGGTCATATCGATTTTGATGATTTGGATGACGATAAGGCATCCTAATCTTTGTGATTGTTCTTTAGAACCATATTGTCTCGTTGTTTGTAGTGATTTGTCGGTATAAACATTCTTCTGATTTTGAGCGCCATTTGACTCTGTATTGGTTCCCCTTTTTGGTGTTTGAATTTGAGCATTTGATGACTTCGCTATTGGGTCAATCATCGTTTCATTGTTGACAATTGATCCCTTGCGACCTAACTTTTCTTGTAAAGATTTCTTATCATGCTTTAGTTTTCTAATTTGTATGAGTAAGTCTTGTTTGTGTCTCCTTAAGCATAAGAGTTCTTCCTTATAATTTGTCTTGTCGTCTTCATTTTGAGCATCTTGATTGTCTTGCTCTCTTTCTCGTAACTTTTTTATTTGCTTTAGCAATTTCTGGTTAAGCTTCTTCAAGGAGGATTTTTCTTCATCTTTTCTTCATAATTTTTGTTGGATATCTTGAATCTCCTCTTCTAACTTTTGATTTCAATGTTTTATCTTTCGTCTTCTTGATTTGAAGCAACAATTTCTGATTATGATATCTTAGACGAGAGATCTCTTCATCTCGTTCCTGAATGTCCTTGTCAAATTTGTTTTTTGCTATTTCAAATTCCTTAAATTGTGTAGTGGATTCCTAAATACGATCTTTCAATTTGGAATTTTCTATCTTCATTAAACCTTTAAAATACTTATTTTTGTCATTTTCAAATTGTAAATTTTTATTGTTTTCCTTGTAGTATCCTAGTTCGCCTTCCAATTTCTGTATTTGCAATTGCAATTGTGCATTACCTTGATTTTCCTTCATAATAAAATATTTACCACATATTGGACAAGAGTGATAGCAATTCTTACAAATTGTCACATGCTGGAATTACATCTCACAACAAGGACACCGTCCAAAATTTGGATTTATATATTGAATCCGTAATTCACTTCTTACTTATTTTTTTTTTCCTGATTATAAATTATAATTGTAATAAATAGTAAATACAATTATTAAATAATAATAATAATTATTACTATTTAAAGTTTACTACTACTACTACTACTACTACTACTAATAATACTATTATTATTAATAACTATTATATAATAATGATAATTATTAAATATAATAATATATTATTATATTATATATGAATTTTTTTGAATTTGGAGAATAGGCTTAAAAGATTATTATAATAGTAATTATTTAGATGTGCCCAAATCTAATGTTACGGATGCTTATTCCCAAAGGCCTGCCCATAAATGTTTGGCACAGTCCATATGCTCCATATCCATCTTACCCATAGTACCATCATTAGGGCAATGATCAAATTCTGAGTAACAAGCCACCAAACATTGTCATGAACAATGTCACCCCTTTTAAACAATGTGATTAGAATCACACGTGCACACTCATACAAAATGGGGGGTAACATGTAGGTTCAGTCTAAGAAATGGCAAGGAATTTCTTTCCCTACTTGTGTGGACAAGCCAGCTAGTGACTTGAGTCTTAAACGATGATTGAAGTCCTATAAGCATGCTATGATTCATTCATTGGATCGTTGTGTGCATAGGGGTTTTGAAATGGGAAACTTGTACAGTAGCTTGCGAATTCATCTTCCATTGGAGTGATGCTTCCCTACTATTATGTATTGTGTGAGGAATGACGAATCCCATTGCAAGCAATTTGTTAGAGGTGTTTTGTAGTGTTTCGAATGGATGTGGTCTTCTTATAGGAGATCGAGTAAGCTAGATTTGAGCTTTGAAATCACATGGATTATTGTTGGAAGGCATACAAAGTATATATTCTGGCTCGCAAGAGGATCATTGTGAGCAGGGATGTCCAGTTTGATGAGGACAAAGCATTACAAAGATCTATGGCCTTACAAAGATTTCCTGTTTATTGTTCATACTCTGGTAAAGACTTTCTAGACCCGTCCACGTCTAATGCGTTCTTCTTCCCGGAAAGTTGAGGGACTATGTGATCCTTCACCCCATCTAAGATAATCAACATGGCCCTAGAATCCACCTTCTTCCATCTAGCCAACTCTGTCGGATCTGTGGGTGCTGCCTTCTTGGAGTCAATGTGCTCCTCTGCATCACTAACATCCAGGATCCTCAGGATCCTCTCTTTTCATGTAGGAAAGTTCTAAGCCCCCTGGAGTCTATCCTTGACTCTCAACTATATGACCATAATGAAGTGTACTTGTCAAACCCTAGATCTGAAACCCTAGGTTTGTATCTTCATTAGATCTGCCCCCAATCTATTCAATACTATTGCTTTCTCTCAGATCTGCTCAGAAGAGCTTTGATACCATGTAAATTTCCTTAAAATCCAATCTTGAGTTACACAGTATTTTTTTTTAATTATTCAAACCCCAAATAAATTATTGTTAACCACAAATGGATTTCTTCACAAATATCGCAACGGAAAATAAATACCGATAAAAATAAAACAACAATCATATCAATAGAGACACCAATATTTTCGGGTATGAAAACCCCTGGAAAAACCCAAGATTGAAAAACTGCTGCAGCAGTCTGAGGAGATAATTGTATCAGTGTAGTCAGACTCTTTGAATACTTGCGAGTCTTGCGGAGTGACCACCAGGACGAGTACTCGTGACATACTCGCAGGGTAAACTCGCCACTCGCTGAGCTCGTCATTTACTTGCAGCATTCGTCATTTACTCGTTGAACTCGTCACTTACTCCCGAGTCCGTTGACTGTTTGACTGTCTCTTTTGTGTTTTGGAGGGAATGCAGGGAGGGAATAAGCCCCTGAAACAACACCTCTCTCCCCTATCATCGCAGTGAATAGTTTGGCTTCTGTCGAGTTGTTCTCATTTCCCCCTAGCTATTATCAATTTATCAATTGTTTGTGTGTTTGGAATTTTGGAGTGTGCATGCACTGAGGAAGGTCGCTAACACTGGTCTGAGCATCGAGGATGTGACTGGTCTGAGCATTTTCAATTTTTTATTTTTTTGATTGAACTTCTATACTTTGGATTTTATCAATGTAAGGCGATGATGCTGCCATTGGTAGTTTGGTTGAAGAATGTGATTTCTCGTAGTTAGGATAGGATGATGATAGTGTATTTTTTACAATTTGCTTTTTCATTTTTTAATATTTTTAATAATTGTTAATTAATGAAATTTTCTTATTACTAATTTTTTTAAATAATTTTATGGTTTTTATAATTTGTAATTAATAATTATAGTTTGTGATTTCAAGTGAGAAAACACTTCTTTGTGATGTCTTTTTCTCAATTTTTTGAATTGTTATATGCTTATATTTAAAATTTTAATTTTTAATATATATGTTTCTATATTATTTTTTGAGTTACTATATTTTTATACTTTTTCATATTTGTCGAGTCTTATTTGAGTCACCGAGTCTGCCGAGTCCCAAGCCAACCGAGTATTTGCCGAGTCCGAGTCTGACTACACTGATTTTTATCAGCAAGATATGGAACAATACAATCCAAAAATCAATTTTACCGAACCTGGCAGAATCGTACAACTGAAACTCACAGAGAAAACCCCACAAAATCGTACGACCTTGTGTCACCCTGTATGGCCTCTGTGTCACCCATACGATCTCTGCGTCAGTCGTACGATCATGTACGACAATTTGCGTCATGCGTACGATTGGCTACGTCATGACCTCTGTGTCACCTGTACGGCCTCCTTGTGTCACTGTGTACGTCCTCTGTGATTTGCTTGTGTTGCCCTGTCGATCTCCAGAAAATGTTCTTCAGTTTCACTCTGCAAAATTCTCTTGCAATCCTTCTCTCTCACAGTCTGACTGAAAGCTATTAGCAAGAAATCTGTCTTTGACAATGTGTGTGTCAAGGCAGCTATGTGTGTGTCCTCTACACCAAATCAATCTTCTTTTAACTCGATGGCTAAGCGAAAACCCTAACTCTTACTATGGATCATGTAGAGTTTTTGGCACTCTCCCAACCCGGTTTCAAACTCCGTTTATAACATTGTTTAATGCCTAGCCCAATTTTTTTTTTTTTCTTCTGCTGCAAATTAGATTTCTCTCATAAACAATAAGGACTGAAACACAGAGAGTTTCTACAACATTTTACTAACAGCAAATAAACCACATTCAACCATAAATTTCAGACACAATAATTTTGTTCCAATGACCCAGGAAAAACCCCAACCTCCGGGGAAAACCTGGGAGGGAAATTTTTATTATCTGGAAAATCTACAGCAATAGACATAAATAATTTTCAGACCAACTTATCTCAACCAGACGAAAATATTTTGCCTCGTTTTCGGTGCCAAACGCAAAAATCCAAACTCAGAATTTTTTTCTGTTCTCTGCCTCAATTTTCATGTTGCTGTATGGACTGTACGATAGCCGTATAGACAGACTGTAGGAACTGTCTGTACAGTCCTCAAAAAATATGCTTGCAAGTTGCCTTAGGATTCATGCCCAGAAATCTGCCTCAAAATTTGTGCACGATTTCTTCCTCGAAAATTGAGTGCGTACTTTGCCTCGAGATTTGTGCCTTGTAAGAAATCTGTACAGTACAGACTATACGGACAGGATGCAATAAATGTTGCCTCGAAATTTGTGCCCAGCTTAGTCCTCAAAATTTGTGCCCTGCTGCTATATCTTCCTTGATTTGCGTGCCCAAGAAAAATTGTTTATGCTGTTATTTTTCTTCTTTCTCAAAAAATGGCTCTCTCTTCTCTTTGAAATTTAAAAAGTGCCTCTTCACTTGGAAACTTTCATTTTTGGTGAAAAAATTAGGGTGAATGAAAAGTCATCTAATCTTAGGGTTCAAATTAGTCTAGATGAGTGGTTGTAATTAAAATCACATTTCTCCACAAGATAAGTAATTTCACTTAAAGTGCACTTTATTCTCTAAAGTGCAATTAATGCTCATCTCAAGTCATTGATATAAAGTCCAAGTGACTTTGGTAAATGTCACTTAGGGGAACAATTCCTAGGTAAATTTCAGCACTCCCTCTTACCGAGGAAGTTGTTTTTCACCACACCTAACTTGTCTCTGAACTGAATAAACTTGCCTCTTCCAAGAGACTTTGTTACGATGTCTGCAACCTGCTCATCAGTGGAAATATACTGCAATGTCATTGCTCCTCTTTGAACATAATCACGAAAGAAATGATACATGATCTCACTATGCTTTGACTGGTCATGAAATTTTGGATTCTTAGAGAGTTGGATGCAACTCTGATTGTCACAGTAAATCAACGTAGGCCTTAGCTCGTGATCAAAGAAATACACCAACAACTTGCAAAACCACAATGCCTTACAACTGGATTTAACTAGCTGCCATATACTTGGCCTCTGCAGAATTCAAAGCAACATACTTTTGCTTTCCACTGAACCACGACACTGCTATCGAGCCCAAGCTAAAACAACATTCGGAAGTGCTCTTCCGGTCTGCCACACTGGCTGCCCAATCTGAATCTGTGAAGCCAATCAATTTGATCCCATCCATCCGATCTCCTGTAGTCCAGACCATACTCCATTGTCCCTTTAAGGTATCTCAACACATGTTTTGCGGCTACCCAGTGCACCCTCCTAGGCTCTGTTGTCCGCCGATCGCACACCAGCAGCCGAAAGCTGTCTCCTCACTTGAAAAAGTGGTAGAGGTGTGACCTTGGGGGCAGGCACAGAGCTAGGTACTGTCACCAACTCCTAGCTCCTCCGTTTAGGCTAACTCCTAACGAAGCCAAGGGGGGTAAGTCCCTAACAAAGAGTTTTCTATGGCTCAATGTTTAAGTTAAGTTTTAAAATGTTTTGGATGCAGATGGGTGTTGTTTAGGAGTTACTTGTGATTATAAATGATTAAGTTTATGAATGTGACACGTAAATCAGAGCGATCCACGTTGCTAGCAAGAGACCGAAAGATAAGCAAATATTCCAGACTTGTAACTTAAGCATTCAGATATAATCAGCAAAAATAAACCATAGACAGTTGATCAAGATAGAAGATTACTCAATTATAACAAAGGACCAGTGCCTTATGGAGTCAAATAAATGCATGAAGTAAAGTCTAGGAATTAAGCTAGTGAATATTAGGTTTTGCAAGTGCTCTTGGCAAATTTTAAGAATTTTAAAAATGCTCTTGATTAGGGTGTCAACGAAGGTTTGTCAAAGCCGGGAGAGTCTTCTAAGTTTCCTCCGTTTAAGACATGTCGGGCTCGCCCAGTATCCCAGGCTGATATTGTCAAGTGACCAGCTAGCCGGGAATCTAAGACAGCGGGAGGTTCCGACGCCTCTAATAGGAAGTACTTTGGAAGGATCCCTACAACGTCGGTGCGTTGGTTAAGGGTGTTTAAGGATTATTAAATTACTCTTGTAGGGTTTAAAGATCCAATGTCGTTTCTGGGTATTCCGATCTAGGATCGGTTAGAGCATACTTCTGTAAGGAGGGAAGGGAGTTAATTAATTAAAGGGATATGTTGGTTGAGGATTTTATTAAAACAATTAATTAGACTCTTCGACAGAGAGTGCTCTTGACCTCGTCTTATGACAGTGGTTCAAGAGACTTAGCTAATCTATATGCAGCTAATGCAGGGATTGTGCAAACTTAGGATGCTCTTCGGTAGTGAGTGCTCTTAACTTGTGTTTTTGCAAGTTCAAGTGTCTTAAATAATTAATTGATTAAACAAGCACAACAATTAAGATGAAAGTGGTTGATTAAACTCTCCGACAGAGAGCACTCTTGATCCGCCTTACGGTGGGATTCAAGAGATTTTGGTTCTTTTTATGATTTGACAATTATATAACAAGATACCAAAATGCAATAATAAATCTAGCAATTAGTGTTTATACTAAGGAACAACTAGCAATTAGCAAAAATGGAAACTAAGACTAAGCAAATAACTAAGCTAATTGCTTAAAGGAAACTACACTAAAAAGTCATGAAAAATGACACAACACCCTTCCCCCAAATAGGGGAAGTATAAAAGAAAGGAGACTTGCTCCCAGTAGCTCTTTTTATTAGTATTTTATAATGATGATGTGTTCTTTGCTTCTTGGAAGAATAGGTAAAGAAGGGGATTGAGAGAAGAGAGAGAGAGAGTCTTTTTGTTCTTTTGCACTCCTTGCTTGCTTGTGGCCTTTGGGCTCTCCTTCACCTGCCTGAAACTAAGAGCTCTAGACATACACTTGTTATAGTATTAGTTGATAAAAAATAACTTGAAAATAAATCTACAAACTAGATAAAAACAACTACCCAAACTTACCGAAAAGAAAGGAGAGAAGAGGAAAGAGAAAGGCAAGGCAAGAGAAGGGGAAAGGGAGTGAAAAGAGGACAAAAGGCAAGTCAAAGAAGGCTGGAAACTAAGCGAGAAAGAAGCCTGCAAATCAGAGAAAGAGGGCTGCAAATGAGGGTAAAAAAGGCTGAAAGTACAGCCCAAAAGATAGCCCAAAAAGAGGATGGAAAGGGGCTGCAAAAAGTGGAAACAAAGAGGCAAAAGAGGGCTGTCCAAAAGGGTGAAAATGTGGACAAGTGGACAGCAAACAAAAGGAAGGAACGATTGGAAAAAGAAGGCCTAAAATGCTGAAAGTATAGCCCAAAAGATGGTTGAAGAAGAGGATGGAAAGGTGCTGCAAAAAGTGGAAAGAGGAAGCAAAAGAGGGCTGTCCAAAAGGATGAGAAGTGGGGAAAAGTGGACAACGAACTAAGGTAAGGAATGGTTGCAAAAAGAAGGCCTAAAAGGCTGCAAAAAAGAAACAGGGCAGCCAACCGGGGCAAAGGCTAAGTGAATGAATGTTCACTTTAGCCAAAACGTGCCCTAATCCCAAGGAAATAAAGATTTTATAAAAATTTGAGAGATGAATAATATGAAAGAAACACTCAAACCTGTGGTACTTTGATGGGGTTTGGATTCTTTTCGATCTTGAAAGTTTGGAAATTTCCTTGGCTTCGAGAGGAGAGGATGCACCTGAGCTCAAACTCCTATTCGCTTCAATGAGATGACCTGCACAATTTCAACTCAATACTTGCAAACAATGGATTAGATCATGTATGTTTGATAAATAAAAATATAAAGAGCATGTCATACAACTGAATAATCGATGCTACTTTAATTCATAGAAACAAAACCATAAAAGATCAAATTGTAACATCAAATGATCAATGTTACGTGCTTATAGAAGCCTTCTAAAGCATGAGCTATTATCCAATCCTAAGCAATAAAAGACAAAAATTGAAACATTTCACCTCGTTCGCCAATTGTTCATCCACACTCACACACCATGTATGCCTCCAAAGCCTTAAAATTTATTATACGGTTGCAAAAGCAACAAGCATTACAGTAATTCACCAAAGGTTCTTTGCATAAAGATCCATCCGAATAGAGCTAAATGAGCCTCTATTTGTACAATGAGAGATTGCTGAAACCCTAAAACCAATCCTCAAACCCTAACTATCCTGGCCACAAAACAGGGATGCCAGACCTAGATCGGAGAACTGGGAGTGAGGGGAGGCCTCCACCGAGGCAAGGCACCCCCACTCCAACCCTAAACACTGAAATCCACCCACAGATGAGCCCACACGTGTGGAAGGCACCCTGCTGCATGGGAAAGCTGCCTGCTAGGTCTGGAAACCTACTTTGTTAGGTCTAGGAATCCTACTGATGGTGTAAGCTTCAGTCTTCACCTCGATCAAATCACCGGACCAATGAGAGCTCTCCATCTCAACTTTACCTGGAGATGACATATCTGATAACTGATAATAAATTAATTGCTCTCTTAATGATGACTAAAGCTGAGTTATGATAACTCCAATCATCATAACTGTTCCATGAGATGTCATTTAGCCTTTTATTTTACTGAATTTGGATTAATTTGGAGAGTTTTAGTTTTCTCCAAAATAATCATTTTTTTTAATAAAAATCATCTTTTTTAATAAAATCATTTTTTTACTCAAAACTAACTTTTTTGAGAAAAAAGGAATTATGTGTCCGATTGCTGATTTGAAAGTTGGCTCTAACTGGCTAGCTGATCAAGAATGATTTTTGGCTTAAGGTTAGAGCCTTCAATCACTAAATTCTGAGTCCGGATGACTTATTTACCACGAATGGGTTTTTTCCATCTAATTTATGGAAAAATTAACCCAAAAAACTTAGGAAAAGTAATTAAAATTAAAAGATTAAAAAATAAATTTTCACTGTTCGAAAAAGATTTTTTCGAATTTTTTTTGTGTGTAAATGACTTAGGACATGACCATGATGTATCTAAATATTGTTTAGTAGGCTTATAACACTCAGTCAGGCTCTAATAACCCCCCAAGGCCCATAATTCAACATCGGACATTCCAGCTTTGGAGGAAGCGAGAGAAAACCTCGTCAATTATACTCGGCTGAAGGAAAAGCATAATTGTCAGGGGCTAAAAACTCCTTGGAATACCCTATTTGAGATTCTATGTCTCAGGACACCGAACCACTCAAAAATATCCTACTAGCACATTTTATTACAAACCCCACGGGGCCATGGTCAAAATTATTCAAATAAAAAAGTGGCTAGCCAATATTGGCTAGACATGAAGACGGATCAATTGATACACTAGAATCGGACTTTGAACAAGTCTGTCAACCGACGGCTCCTCAGGTAATCCAACTAAGTGGAAAATTAGTGGATAACATGCTCCACCAGGAACCGACTGAGAGTGTTCACCACAAATCACAAATATGGCCTGGAGTTAACCAAATACATCAAAGAACCAATGAGCTGACGATATAGTGTAGGATCCACCAACTCTCCCTTAGAGGCATGAAGCTTCTTCCAATTGGTGACCATTGGTGTAGATATAGGCCTGGAATCCTCCATCTGAAATCTCTTCAGAATATCAACTGCATTCTTTCCTTGTCCCAGGAAAATATGGCTAGGCTCTTGCCAAACCTCTAATCCCAAAAAATAGTGCATCAACCCAATGTCCACCATCTCATACTCTGAAGCAAGATATTTTTTGCAATGCAATAGGTCTCTCTCCTCTTATGATAAGTAAGTCATCCACATACAACAGAAGAATGAGCGGATCATCTCCAACCATGATGAAATAGAGATTTAGATCTGCCTCACTCTTCTGAAAACCCATCCGCTGCAAGTAAGAGTCAATCCTGGAGTACCAAGGTCTAGGAGCTCGCTTCATCCCATACAAGGCTTTCTTCAACCTGCACTCATGAGACTCTTTCCCGTGAATCTCAAAGCCTTGAGGCTGCTCAACATAAACCTCTTCCTGTATGATTCCATTGAGAAATGCGGTCTTCACATCCATCTGATGGATCTTCCAACCCATTTTTGCAGTAATGGAAATCAATGCCTTAATAGAAGTATAACGAGCAACCGGTGCAAAGGTCTCATCATAATCAACTCCCTCAACTTGTGAGAACCCTCGTGCCACAAACCGAGCCTTGTACTTCTCCAAAGTACCATCTGCGGCATGTTTTAGCTTGTAAAGCCAACGAAAAGTCACCACTGACTTCCCCTCAGGTCTCGGAACAATCTCCCAAACTTTGTTCTTCATGATGGAATGGCACTCTTCCATCATGGCATCTCTCCAAAGATGATGCCGAGAGGCCTCCTCAAAAGTAGAAGGTTTTGAATCACAAAGACGAGCCACTAACGCCATACCCAATCTGTTTGGCATCTGAATAGTTCTCATTGGCTCCTTGGGTGTTCCAAACTCCTTTTCTTCCTTAAAGGTGTCCCGAAGCCACTTAGGCTTCTTCTTCCCTGAAGACTGCTACCACACTGGTTTGTCCTCATTTGATGAACTCCTAGAGGTAGAAGACCCAATAACTAGTGAAGTAGAAGCTGGAGTACCAACAACTGGTGAACCTTGTGATCTTGAAGCTCTATACTGTGAACCTGTGACCTGAGACCCAAAAACGTCCCCAAAGATCTTGTTGGCTGAACCACTAAAACTGGAGAACCTGTGCCTATACTGTATGGTTCAGTAACCCTAGAAACTTGTGAACCTGTCTGCTGCACTGAAGGTACCTGTGAAGCTACCTGAGGTTTGGGAACCTGCTGCTCTCCCTGCTCTGACTCTCTAGACTTCTTGAAGGCCCGCTCCTCCTCAAATCTCACTTTCTCCTCACAACAACCTTCCTTTGAGATGGAAGATAAATGCGGAAGGCCTTCAAAGTCTCATCATACCCCACAAAGATGCCTCTCTCTGTTGTCGGCTCAAACTTTGTCCTCTTCTCAGAAAGGACATGTGATTAAGTCAGGCAACCAAATATCCTAAAATGACTCACCTCAGGCTTCTTTCCTGTGAAACTCTCCTTAGGTGTCTTGTTCCCCACGGCATGATGGGGACTCGTGTTCTGCAGTTATACAACTGTGCTACATGCCTTTGTCCAAAGGAAGAAAGGAAGTGACTGATCATGCAACATGGCTCTTGCAGCTCCAACTATAGATCTGTTTTTCTTTTTTGCCTTTCCATTCTGCTCAGGAGTGTATGGTACCGTCAACTGTCTCCGAATGCCATCCTGTCTGCAATACCCATTGAAATCCTTGGATGTATACTCACCCCCGTTATCCGATCTGAGAGCCCGTATCTTCCTCCCTGTCTGGTTCTCCACAAGAGCTTTGAACTCTTGGAACCTTTGCAAGACCTCCTCAAAGTTTTTGCTATTCAGGAAGTAGATCCAGGTCTTCCTGGAATGGTCATCGATGAATGTCACATAATACTCGAACCCTCTTAGAGAAACAATTGACAGAGGTCCACACAAGCCGGAATGTATCAAGTCAAGAACTCCTGCTGACTTGCTATCACTGCTCGTAAAGTAATCTTGGTGTACTTTCCCAAAGCACACCCCCTGCATACCTCACTATGCTCCGTGCTGAACTCTGGCAACCTTGTAACCATATACCTCAACATACGCAAAGCAGGATGTTGCAAATGAGCCATCCTCCTGTGCCACAACTCACAAAGCTCGCTGCCGCTGCTAAGTGCCAAAGCATGCTGAGGCTGAAACAAGAGCTTGTACAGTTTCCCACATCTGACTCCAATGGTGTATGAAGCAGCTGGTCTCGTAGTCTCTGGAAAAACACGCAGATTTCCATCTAGGAAGGACACCCCAAGTCCTCTATCCTCGATCATGGAAACTAAGATCAAGTTCTTCTTCAGCCTAGGTACATACAGTACATCTCTCAAAATCATGGGACTCATGGACTCCCTCTGAAAGGTAATGGTCCCATGCCCAACTGCTCTGACAACTGTGTCTTCCCCAACACTACCTCCACATCAATCTCTGCTTGTGAAAGCTCGGAGAACATCTCTCGAGCACCTGTCATGTGGCTTGAAGCTCCACTATCTATATACCACGTGTTGGTGGTGGATGCACTCAAAGAATGAATTGTCAACAAGGAATACTCCCTCTCATTATCAACATTTGCAGTGGTGATGATGGATGCTCTCTCTCTATCAACATGTCCAGTGCAAAGAGAAAACTCTCTCAAATCTCGTTGTAAAATCCTCAACCTCTGCAGAAGATGTTGTCTGTTGCTCCTTCTTCTTCTTCTGTGGACACTGCCCAACATAGTGTCCAAACTTCTGACAAGCGAAACACTTCACAGTGCTCAAATCCTTTTTCTGCCCCTCCTGTTGCTTAGCCCCACCCATCTTGGGGCCCTTCTTGAACTTCTTCTTCCCCTTTGCAGTCAATGCCACATTCCCCTCATCCTCTCTACTAGTAGAAGCGTTGCCCTGCACAAGGCCTCTTTGAGTGTCCTCCTGAACAAAATCATCACAAATCTTGTGCCATGTAGGTATGTTCTCCCTAGCCACTAGAGCCTCCACATGTTGATTTTCCTAAGCAGCATCGAGAGCCATTCTCTTAGGAGAATGGGGACACTTGGCCTGGGACCACGGTGTAGACTGAACCTAGTGTTGAGTGATCATTTAGTGGAATGATGATATCTAGTCCTTGACTATGATATGGACCCAACTTTGCCTTTGGAGGACTCAACCCTGTGTTGAGTGACCATTCTATTGAATGGTAGACATCTGGTTCGAGACCACGATGTGGACTAGTCTAGTACTAGTAGACTTAGCTTAGTTTTGAGTAGCCATTCTCTTGGAGAATGGAGGCGCTTGGTCTATTACCAAGTATTTGACCTAGGGTCAAATTATGCACAACCCATGGTTGAGGCACCTGGTCTATTACTGAGAAGGCACTATAAGCCCTAGACTTGGTCTAAGCATGTGTGACACTCTGACCCTTGATTAATGGGCTTTGCAGTCTTCTCCAAGGCTTAGCTACCCTTGGTTAAGATACCCTAGTACTTGATCTTGGTGTTACATAGAGTGAGAGATAAAAGCATTAGTAACTCTCTTGGTTTATGATGATGTACTTTGAATGGAATTAAAAGACCACAGGTGATGACCACATGGGCACTTGAAAAAGGCTAAAAGCAAAAGTGAAAAACTACATAAGCACTTTTGAACCACAGGAAAAAGGACCACAGGTAAAAGTAAAGAATACAGAAGGACTTTTGGTAAAAGTCAAAAATACATAAAGGACCTTTTAGACTACAGAAAGGTAAAAGGTAAAAGTGAAAATTAGAAAAGAATAAAAGAATATTATTTTGTTCTTTCTAATTTTGGTCCACTTACAGGTAACTCAAGGATATAAAAGAAGATCAATCCATTTCATTATTACACACACAGTTGCTGTCACAGGTACAACTGCTATTTTGAAGATCTCACAGGTTGAAGAAGAAAAGTTCATGATTATGTCCTAGCATGTATGAGTTTAGCTAGGGCATCATCATCCTCCATTGAAGACAAACCCTAAGCTAGGGTTTCTTATCTTTTATGTCTTAAGGGTTTCTTCAAACCCTCATCTTCAACACATTTCTTCTCCTGCAGCCACCTTCAGCACCCTTACCTCCTTGGGTAGTCTTCTCCATTTCCGGGCAGCATCGGGCAATTGAGTTTTTCAGTGGGTAGCCCCTTGTCCTTCCATGGGATGTCTTTATCCTTCTACAGGAAAGCACAAGAGGGCATCGCCCTCTCCGCACCTTCGGGCAGCCTCTAGTAGACATACCCGGGAGGGCCAAGGCCCTTACGACACCCTCAAGTAGCCTCGAGGCAAGCCCGTGAGGGCTGCCGTGGCCTAACAGACCCTCCAGGTAGCTTATGGGCAGACCTGTAAGGGTTCTGTGGCAGCCGTAGGCTGCCGGGCCTTCAACAGGCCCTCGAGCCAACCCATAAAGCTACGACCTAGGGCAGCCTGCCCTTCAAGAAACAGTAGGGCTGCCAATCGGGGCAGATGGGCAACCAATCAAAACCGATCCGGACAGACAGACGGACAGGCAGCAGTCCGGGTAGCGGGTAAGGCAGTTCGGGCAACAGGGTACACAGTCTGGGCAACACAATAGTACGTCCGGGCAGACAGTTAGGAATCCAGGCAGGCAGAGGACAGATTTGAACATTTTCGGGTAGCCTGTAATTTTTTGGGGATGAGAGAGAAAAGCCCTTGTTGGGAAATTTTTATGTAATTTGGAAATTTGATCTTCTGTCATTGTGGAAAACCCTGTTAGGGATTGTGGAACTTTTTGAAGAATTTTAGTCATCTCATTGACGAGATGAGTTATTAATGTATTTTGGGGGTTTTGTACTTTAAAGGTTTCACTAACGAAAAACTTGTGTGTCCATTGTGTTGATGTGATGAATGTTATTTTGTTGCACTTGTCATTTGTTTAAAGTTAGTCTGCAAATTTTTTTTTAAGTATTCATGTTAATGCTAAAATTCAACACCACAAACACATCCCAAGGGTTTGAAACCCCATTCATAGCTGTTCGCACTAGCTCTGCATTAGCAACAACCTCCCCCATTGCTGTAAACTCATCTCTCACCTAAGAGATCGTAGTAAGGTAAGATATCACAACCTCCCCTTTGGCCATCTTGATACTTTTCAAATTCTCTCTCAAATCTTCCTATTCTCGTTTGAGCTTTGAAACAAGCTTGTCAAAGCGCCCCACATCTAATATGCATGGGTTTTACTCGAGATGTTAGGAATCACATGGTCTTTAACTACATCTAGAATAATCCTTCTAGCCTTAATGCGCCTCTTATTGAAGGCGGCCAGTCCAACTGGATTGGCGGTAGCATCGGGAACAACAATGGGGCGAGCTGTAGTATTTTTGACTACCTCATCATATAACTGATATTCTTCCAACATAAGCAATATCCTAGCTTTCTATGGGACAAAGTTCCTAGCCCCATCAAGTCTATCCTCCATTCGAAGTCCAGTTGCCATTATTTCTGCAAAGTTCAAGTTTCAACAAGGTGCTGCCCATTGACAAAAGAAATCACTGAAGTCTGAAATTTTTCACTGTGTATAAATCTGCCCTCTCTTTAACAAAGCTTTGATACCATGTAGAGTTTTTGGCACTCTCTCAACCCGGTTTCAAACTTCGTTTATAACATTGTTTAATGCCTAACCCATTTTTTTTTTCTGCATTAGATTTTTCTCTTAAACAATAAGGACTGAAACACAAAGAGAGTTTCTACCACATTTTACTAACACCAAATAAACCACATTCAACCGTAAATTTCAGACACAGTATTTTTGGTCTAATGACCCAGGAAAAACCCCAACCTCTAGAGAAACCCTGCGAGAGACATAAATTTTTATTATTTGGAAAATTTATAGCAATAGACAAAAATAATTTTCAGGCCATCTTATCTTAACCAGACGAAAATATTTTGCTTCGTTTTACGTGCCAAATAGAAAAATGCAAACTCATAAATTTTGTTGTTCTTCACCTCAATTTCCATGGTGCTGTATGGATTGTATGGTAGCCGTAGGGACAGACTGTTCGGTCCTCTAAAAGTGTGCTTGCAAGCTCAGGATTCGTGCCCAGAAATCTGTGCTTGATTTCTTCCTCTAAAACTGAGCCCGTACTATTCCTAGGGATTGATGCCCTGTACGGAGTTTGTACACTACGAAATGTATGTACATGCTTCAATAAATGCCGTCTCCTCAAAATTTGTGCCCAGCTCCTGCCTCGAAATTCGTGTCCTGTTGTTGTACCTTCCTTCCTTGATTTGCGTGCCTAAGAAAAATTGCTGATGATGCTATTTTTCTTCTTTCTCAGAAAATGGCTCTCTCTTCTCTCTCAAATGCAAAACGTACTACCTCTTCACTTGGAAACTTTCCTTTTTGATGAAAAAATTAGGGTGAATGAAAAGTCATCTAATCAAAGGGCTCAGATTAGTCGAGATGAGTGGTTGTGATTAAAATCATTTTTCTCCACAAAATAATTAATTTTACTCACTTTTTAAATATTTCACTTAACGTGCACTTTATTCCTAAGTTGCACTGAAGCAGATACGGATCATAATTTTAAAAATCAGTAAAATCGGTTTCAGAATCGTCCGATTCACCAATTTGAAGGCAAACCGAACCGAATCGGTCTAGAAATCAGTTTGGTCGACTGGTTTGGTACCAAACCAGTCCGATTGGCCGATTTATGTAAAAAATCGACCGATTTTTTACTCAAATTTTTTACTCAGATTTTTTTTACTCTCAGACATGGGGGGGCTGTAGACTTAAAAAAAACACAGAAATTTCATTGTTTGCCTTGTTTTTTCCTAACCTAACCTAACCTAACCCTCGAGCCTAAATCTACTTAATAAACCCCCCCTCACAATCTATTTCCCTACAGTTATTCCCTATTCTCATTGTGGAGCAACGTTGCAACAATAGCGATTTGCAAACAGTGTGACTGTGTTAGTGAGGGGCAGCCATGGGGACAGTGGACTATATAGTATGACAACTGACTATATAGTATGTAGTTAACTATCTAGCATGTTTTTTGGACTCGACATGCCATATAGCCTATAGGTAACATATAGGCCTCATAGATTATTTATTTTGTTTTAGGTTCAGTCTCCTACATATGTATTTCACAATACACTTGTGCAATTTTTAAATATTCACTCTTATATGGTATATAGTATATACATGAGAAGACTTAAGATATTTTGTCTCTAATGCTTTGGAATCATGGATTAAAATCTTGAAATTATTGTTTTTCTTTAAAATTTAAATATTTTATGTATTTTTTAGTAAACCGAGTCATTAAATTCAAATCGATTGATTTATGACCGATTCGTTACAGATTTCGATTTCGA